>CM066235.1:7464637-7737549 GCA_033675125.1 Athetis lepigone | reverse complement strand
TTACTCTTACGCCCCAACATGTCTTCCAGGGATTGACCATAATTTTCCTCACAGGGGAAGGCCATTAAAAGCTTTTCCTGCCACTCTGACCAATCAAAAAGAATAGAATTCAGCCCCTCATACCAGGCTTTGGCCAATCCCTGGAGCTTTTGCATAGCAAAATGGATAATAGTTTTGTCATCCCACCCATAAACGGCAGCACACTCGTTCACTTTCCGTAACCAAATGTCAATTCTCTGATTTTTAGACGAAGGATCAAACTCCGGTAATATATTTTTATGATTCAAATTATGTGAAACTTGTGCTGCCGCCGATGACTGAGATGGCTTAATCGAATTCAAAATATTAACTACATCCTTCGCAGAAAATGTCGGACTTGCTGCTCTTTTAGACATACGTGAAGTGGGTACCTTGCTATCCTGATCACGGTAACGGCTATGCCGGTCATCCGCTCGAGAAGACTGCTGCTCCATTTGCCGCGAAGCCGCCGTGCTGTTGCGGCGACCATCTTGTTTTGAACCGGATCGCAGCCGCCTCCGCTCCCGATCAATTTCCTCTTCCAGGCGCCTGACTCTGCATCGTTCACGCTCCAACTCCTGTTCCTTCTCCCGCATGCTCCTGCTGTGACGAGCAGAGCTGCGGCTTCGATAGCGTGTGCGGCTTCGGCGTTCTACCCGCGTCTCGCTACGTAAGCGACTCCGACTACGTCTGCCTACGTCACCTTCGCGCCTCGATGCAGTGCGCTCAGGTGTCTCTAAGCGGCGGCTTGAGCCGCTCCTATTGTGTTCCATTGTCTGTAACTCGAAAACAAATCCAACGGTTTGAATTTATTCACTAAAACAAATAAATCATAAAACGTGACGTATCTCCGAAACCGTGCCTCCTAGCGCAAAAATAACCCAAAAAATGACCCCTTAGGAACCCCGCTACAATCGTATTGTGCACCATAATGTGACAATAAAGTGACCTTGACCCTTGATTCCAGGGTCATAAAATATTAAAACAGGTAAAATTTTATTTAATATGCAGATTAGGCTTATTACCAATAAAGGGTGCCTTTTGAAAGCAGACACAACATACACTTAAGTAATGTATCTCAGAAATATGTTAATTTAACAAAAAAAATCTATAACAATGTGACATGAACTCTTTTTTTTTTTTTTTTTATTCTGTGGGTATTTATACCACACTGTAATTATAAAATTTGCACAAAAATGGCGCCAAATGATTTAAAAATATAACAGAAAATTTTAAAAGCATAACGGTTAGTCATTATTTCTCAAGGTACCGACATAATTAATTTTAATACGGCAGGGTTTTAGATTCTAATGTTACTGAAACCAGAAACTGAATTTTGATGAACTAATATTACGCTACTATTCCTTATACCACATTTAAATTGGTCAACTAACCGTCAGTCTTTATAAACTATGGCAGAAAAGTTTTATAAAACATGTGAGCATGTACATACCACTTCTGATTTGTAGTAAAACTCCGGTCACAATACTTGATAACTATTTATTGCACTTCCAACAATACACAAAGAATACACAATTAATTATATCGATAATATCATGGACACATCCGTTCCGTACGGCTGCCAAGACAAGAATGCCCCCACTCACCGAGTGTCGTTATGACAAGTTTTTACTTTCAAATCGATTGAGTCGTTATTCAGTTTATAATCAAATCATAGTTATTATAATACTAAATATTCTTAAAAATAGGAATTTAAATCATAAACCTTACAGTATTAATTTATGTCTCTTTTTTCTTAACTCAACCCTGTGAAATTTTTCTTTACAATTTATAAATGTACTACACCACATGAATATAGCTCGTCCATCGACTTGTAAATCCAACAAAGAAAAAAGGAATCTCGCACCGTCGCCGTACCTTGTGTTCTTATTCTTAGGGTATTGTCACCAGTTACTGTCTAGACAAGTACTATTTATCTCCAGGGATTTACCTGGTCGCTTATAAAGAGGATTTTGTTTAGCAAAGAAATCAAATTCGATTTCTTTGCTATTAAAAAATATTATAAGTTTTAGATTCTACTAATGCGATTTCGACATATGCGTTTTACGTTCCGTTCCATTAAAACAAACTATCCGTACTTCCGTACTATCCGTACTTCCGTACTATCCGTACTTCCGTACTTGCGTACTATTCGTACTTCCGTGCTAATATTATAAATGCGAAAGTAACTCTGTCTGTCTCTTCTTCACGCCTAAACCAATGAACTGATTTGAATGAAATTTGGTACAGATATAGTCTAGGACCTGAGAAAGAACAAAGGATAGTATTCATCCTCAAAATCCCCCGGGAACGGGAACTATTATTCCACGCGGACGAAGTCGCGGGCAAAAGCTAGTAACATAATATTAAAGCTTTTGTCTGTAATATTTAGTTGACTCAATCCCGTATAAAAGTTTTCTTCATAATCTATACCCTATATCATGACTTGTTAATCCAACAAAGAGGAATCTCGCACCGCCGCCATCTTATGTTCTTAGGGTATTGTCACAAGTTACTGGCCAGACAAGTTCTATTTATCTCCAGGGATTTACCTGGTCGCTCGTAAACAGGATTTTGTTATTGTCCGACGCTTTCTGTTAGCGTTGCAGTTTAGCAAATTGTTTATTTTAATCTCGTATAGGGCTTGGAGACTTTGTGTGGCTTTGGATTGGTTCTATTAAGTTGACATATTGTAATATTGTATGTAGGAGATAGATAAGAATAAAAGAGAATAATGTGTACTTACATAGATTATGCAAAATTCTTTAAAAATAGTCTTGAAATATTATGTTTAACAGGTATGTTTAAAAACAAGTTAAATTGAGTTTGAAATTTTATAGTTACCTAGAGATTTAAAGTATTAATATTTATATATACTCAGGTCTTTAAAGTACGCAATAGATTTTAAATCAGATTTTTTACATAGATAGACTGATTCAAGAAGAAGGTTTATAAGTAAAATACTGGCATGTTATAGTAGAGTAAAGCCGTGATTTCCAAAGATTTATAACACCCGTGCGAAGCTGGGGCGGGTATTTCTTTATAAAGTGTGTGACTAACAACTAAGCAGTCTGAACGGGGCCCCTTTAGGGCCAATACCTGCCGGGGTTGGAAATAGTTGTAATGGTTACCGCGACCCCGGAACATAAGGGCAACCGAAGGAACAAGGGCTGACTTTTCCCACCGCGCCTAGGTCAGTAGAAGTCATTTGATGATTTCCTAACCTCAAAAAAGAGCAAAGTGGTTTACTGTGAGAGTTATTTTAAAATTAAAAAATAAACCCATATAATAACAAGTATTTTTGACCAGATACCGTATTTTTATATGATTATGATTTATAAGTTATATAACCTGAAAATGAACCTTGTATATTAAAAATATACTATTTTTAACATATTGGATATGACGTAATATACAACCCATTTATATTCGTGTGTCGTGCATATTGTAATAACCAATCTGGACCTCTAAAATTGGCTGTGAATGGTACAGTGAGTAAACAACACCACAGTCAACATGTTCTTAATTAAAGTTTCCCTAGACTATATGACCTTTTTTTTTTTTTTTGTTTTTTGGTGAGTGGGAAATCATCCAATGACTGCTCCCGTCCTGGGTGCGGCGGGAGGGTGTGTCAGACTCTTACTGACTAAAACCCACTCATGTTCCTTCGATTGCCTTTTATGTTCCAGGATCACGGTAACTGTTATAAACATAACATTCCGCAACCCCGGCAGGCGTTGGCCCTGTTGGGCCCCTTCCTGTGCTGACTCCTTCTCTTTGAGGCGCGCGTGGAACAAAACGCGCCGTCTACGCGGTCCTGGTCCTAGCCGGGCGGCGAGCTACCCATCGCTCGCCATCCGCAGAACCGCGCCTACGGTGGCCGGTAGTCGACTTGCGACTCTCGACGTCTTCGCCTGGGTCTTTGTTGTGATGTTGATAGGCACTAAACAGTGGAAGTTAAAAAGCTATGAAGTGGAAGATCCAAAACACGTACACTTTAATTTCGAAAGCCGCGCATGCCAAACAACAACAAAAAAAAAAGATTTCCCTTACTGTAACTTGTTCCTTTTATTCTTTGAAGGAGGTTTTTAGGGTTCCGTAGTCAACGAGGAACCCTTATAGTTTCGCCATGTCTGTCTGTCCGTCCGTCCTCGCTTAATCTCTGTGACCGTTAGCACTAGAAAGTTGAAATTTGGTACCAATATGTATATCAATCACGCCGACAAAGTGGTAAAATAAAAATTGGATTAAAATGTTGTTTTAGGGTAGGGCCTATATGTAAAGAGGGAAGTGTTTTTTTTTTAATTTCAACCCTGATGTGTGATATATTGTTAGATAGGTATTTAAAAATGAATAGGGGTTTACTAGAATCATTTTATGATAATGTCAATAATTTCGGAAATAATCGCTCCAAAAAGAAAAATCAAAGCGTATCCTCTAACTTTTGACCCGTAGGTTTAAAAAATATGAAACAAATCTGGAAAGTAGAACTTTATAGGGACTTTCTAGGAAAATTATTTTGAACTTGATAGAAAGAACAGTTTTTGTACAAAAAAGACAAAAAGGTTGTACAAAATAATTTCTGCGTACTTAGTACCTATGTCAACGTAACAAATAGCCTTTTTTTTTAACTTATAAGTGGGAACACTTGTTGTGACGGACGGGAAACTACGGAACCCTACATTGAGCGTGGCCCGACACGCTCTTGACCGGTTTTTTCTTGTTGAAAAAAGCTTTTTATCTTGATCTCGCTAACCCCTGCATCTTTTGTTATTACCTCACTCTCATAGCTTTCCGCGATATATCGGCTATCCTATACAAAATGATTTTTTCAAATCAGACTAGTAGTTCCAAAGATTAGCGCGTTCAACGAAACAAACAAACTCTCCAGCTTCCCAATTTTAGTATAGATAGTAACAGTTTCAAATCAATTTGAATTCAAACCTCTTGAATCTAATCAAACCGCATTGTTTATGTAACGAACATTCAATATAGAATCATTTATATCTCGCTTGATACGCCGTATTGGCACAAACAATTAAATTAGATCAATACTACCTCGAACTTGACCTTCATCGTCTTTGTGCTGTTGTTAGTTATTCAAGCTTTGTTTTTAATTAACGTTTTATTTAAATCTTTGTTGTACAGAAGCAAGTTGCTTTTCGCGTGGTAAATGTAGGTTCTTTTGAATTAGTTGATAATGGACGCCTGTCATGTAAGGCGCTTTTTTTTGGTGAATGGGATATCACCAAATGACTCTCCCGTCCTTCGTGTCAGACTTTTACTGACTAAAACACGTAGTAACTATTTATTAATCTGTGCTAAAACCCTCTCATGTTTCTTCGGTTGGCCTTTATGTTTCGGGGCCACGGTAACTATTATAAACATTCCGCAACCCCGGCAGGATTCTATTATATATTAAGGTCCTATTAATCAATCTGACGTATTTTCCATATTAGAATCCCTACTAATCGCATTGTTACTTGCTTGAAAAACAAAAGTTTTTGAGGCTTACACATCGATGACTAATAAAGAACACAGCAAATAAATAATACAGCCTTAATTACAAGGACATAACAATCCAAAAATGTGATTTGTATTTCTTTTGTCAATAAAAGCGTCTATCTGTTGTCTGTTCTACATCCACCTTTATTTTCCATTTGTCTCTTTACTAACATCAAAGGAACTTTTGTCTGGTCCCACAACAACGGTGCCTCGGGAAAATGCCCTACAATAGATAACATAGAACATTTTTCTTGTTTGTTAAATGTCAAGGTTCTACAAGATTCGAAATTAAGCTTATGTTTACCTTTATTTAAGTCTTTTTTTGGGTTCCTTGAAGCGTGCCAGCGGGACCTTATCACTAAGTCTATGTTGTCTGGCTGTGTGTCAGCCGTCTGTATCTAAAGTGCTGAGTATATAAGGCCGTTATAGATAGTAAGTTAACATTTTCAGCGTGTATTTTTATTGCTGCGAACAGCAAATTAAATTATAATTAAAAATTGTTGCAGCAAAGCGAAGTGAAAAAAAAGAGGAACGTGATTTTAGAGAACATTTTTTTGCGTTCTTTACGCGATCTTAGTTATTTAATTATACTTACTTTTTTAATGAAGACAGTATAACTCCAATTACGATTTAGGTAATATAAAAACAGGTACACAATGAATATATTTGTGTCACAAAGAAGCTAACTGTAACAACGATCTTAATACTGAAAGGTGGGGACGGAATCCTTTGTATGCGAATCCGACTCGCGCTTGACCAGTTTTTAGATGACGTCAGAACTCAGGTAAACACATAATATCGTTCGATAAGTAGATCGGTTCTAAGTAGATAGGTTGATGTATTTAGTATTTACTATAATAATATTTTCGTTTGAGTCCTGTAACTTAAGCCTAAAATAAAAAAAAGCTTTGTATTTAATAATTCTGAAAGTTTTTACTTTAGTTAAATAATGATGTAATATTTAAAGGATTACTATCAGATTAAACAACAATCAACAGGTTTTTTTTTTCCAACGCCTGCCGGGGTTGCGAAATGTTTATAGTTACCGTGACCCTGAAACATAAAGGGCAATCGAAGGAACATGAGTGGGTTCTTTGATCTCCCAAAAAAAAAAAACAATCAACAGGATTGTAGTTTTAGAGTTTTAGAAATAGATAATCGATCGAAAAAAATTGGTTGCCTGTAAAGTCGGTATACGGGCGAAAGTTTTACGTGACAACGACTTTGAGTGGTAAAATAATTTTAATGTGAATATTCATTCGTATAGTAGGAAGAAGGATGAAAACGCGTGCCTTTCACTTTATATGTCTGTCTCTCTCGCTCTTAGGCGGGCTAACCATGCCCGAGTGGAAGGGACGCGTGCCTCTCACTCGCTCTCATTGTGAGCGCATAACGTGAGCGGAGCGTAACGCAGTTTCTTGAAGTGTCACCCGGCAAACCAATTTATAAGACGTTGTCACGTCAAAAACATCGCAACATTAAAATTTGAATTAGGTATTAAAAGTTTTAAGACTTTCAATAATTCAAATTTTAATGTTGCGAATTTCTGTAAATAGTTTTTGCTTCTCGGATGAATATGGATAATAATAATAGTTGACTATTATAGAGAGCGTTTCACAAAAGAATTCCCTTCATCGTTGTGTTGGCTTCCCTATTTGTCTATCAGTTCAGAACTTAAACTTGCAACTCTATCTGGGTTGCATGTTCAAGTTCTGAAAATTACGACGTTAATAATATCGTATCGAGACTGCTGCCAGTGCGCTCGACAATCTGTGTTTTCATAAAGCGTACGCTCCTTTCCTGCATCACAATAAAGCTAGGAATTGTTGTGAATTCCTAAAAATTAAAATTATAAGGTGAATTGTTAATAAAGTAAAAAAATATCATAAATCTCCCTAATGATGGGTAATTTCATGAATAAAATTTTGCAGCACTGATTTACCGTGCTACCAACAAAACGGCGAAGGAAATTCTTTCGTGAAACGCACTATACTAAATTTTAATTTTGCGACCGTTCAGCTGAATTCGACAAAAATAAATGAGGCTCAATCTCAAACGAAAAAGTTTTAATTGCGCACTTGTCAATAGTGTCAGAATTATACGAATTTGAATTTGGAAGCTTTGAAATTACGAAAGTTGTATGAATTATTTTATTTTAGCAAAGAAAAGTTTGAATAACTGAGTATAAAGAATGGTATTTCTTTACGCTATCATTAAAAAGGCATGTAAAGTTGAAAAATAAATTCTTTTATGCGATCCGGCACCGTTTCGTGAACATTTTCCGAAGTTTATAAAGAAATGTGAAGAAGCGAGCACTTCGAATACAGAAACTAGAAGTTAAAACGCTTTTTAATATTTTATAGAACGCATATTGATTATTAAATAAATATCACAAGGACAAAAACTTTGTGTGATGAGCAAAATTGTTTGTTTTGTGACTGGGGTAATTTATTTATAATGTACTCCCACGGTTTCGCCTGCGTGGATAAAAAAAAACCATATTTTAGGGTTGGAATTTCAAAAAAAATTTTCTTAGTGCATATCTTCTCTTTACAGAGAACACAACTTTCTTATTATAATTACTAACTTATACTAAATTTTTATGATTCTCTTAAACAGACTTATAAGTTTATAACTAAGAATTCTACAGCAATTAATTTATTTGTTCGACAAGTTTTGTTTAAGACGTAAATCTTAAGCTATTTTGAAATCGAATAATAATTTATATTGTTGGCTACAGACGGTGTATAAACTCGTCTCGGGGTCTTAAATTATTCCCGACGGAGCTTTCAATCTGTCAGTTTGAGAATTGAACATCGTTTATCAACCCCTAAACCTATAGTAATATACATGTAACGTCTATACAACTTAAAAGGAATTTAAACCTCTTTAGCACAAATTAACTTTTAGGTTATTTTTTTCGAACAGCGTTATTTTTTTGTCAATATTTACTGTTTTCAGAACCTTGGCCAACGGCTTTATGTTTTTGAAGTGAAAACTTCTTTAGCGGCGTTGAGCACTTTTTCTGTAATGGGTATGAAATCTTAAACTCGCGTCAGGACACGTGACCTGATCGAAAAAGCGTAGGACGGATGGATAGTAGACAGCTATAATCAAGTTTTCACTTCTGCCGGCACTCCCGGAGTGCAACCCGTCTTTTTTTGAAGTGAAAACTTCTTTAGCGGCGTTGAGCACTTTTTCTGTAATGGGTATAAAATCTTAAACTCGCGTCAGGACACGTGACCTGATCGAAAAAGCGTAGGACGGATGGATAATGCTCAACGTTAATAATCAAGTTTTCACTTCTGCCGGCACTCCCGGAGTGCAACCCGTCTTTTTTTGAAGTGAAATCTTCTTTAGCGGCGTTGAGCACTTTTTCTGTAATGGGTATAAAATCTTAAACTCGCGTCAGGACACGTGACCTGATCGAAAAAGCGTAGGACGGATGGATAGTAGACAGCAGCTGTCACCATCCATGGATGCGCGTGGCACGCTGTTTATAACCAAGTTTTCACTTCTGCCGGCACTCCCGGAGTGCAACCCGTCTTTTTTTTTTTTTTCTAAGACACGGTATGCCAGTGTCATAACCAGTAAACCATGAATCGATAAACAAAGTTACTAAATATAGATATGTATCATAAACTCCCCACATATGACAAGTCAAAATTGTGTTTGTGCTAACAAAATCTATGGAAATATTATTTTTTCGAAATGGTTGTTAGATAAAGTGAGAAAGTACATATATTAAGAGCTTTTCATGCACAAGAGCCGTGTGCCTTAATCACTAGGCCATCAGGACTTTACGTATTCTTCCTGCAAAGTATCAAAAGACTGAACATCACAGTAGGGACTACGCAAACGTATTCTACTCTATTCGCGTTTCGCTGAACGATTTTCGTGACACAATATACAATGTGTAACTGAATTAATGCACATTATGAAAATAGTTTGTTCAGAATCGTTTACTGAATTGATTTTTGTAATTTTTAATGTAGGTAATATTTTATCCCAAAAATAATTACAACTACGTAAACTGCTGTCACACTTTCGCTGTGCAGTCAAAACAAACTAAAATGGATGAAATACCTACTACGCTAGACCCTTATGCAAGTGCGACTGTGTGCATGCGTAGATTTGTAATGTGACTATAATTCTCTCCCACAATCTGTACAACTAATTTATAAAAAAACAGTGTTTTAAACATAATAATAAAAAATCAGTGTAACATAATATTCTAATTGGGGTGTCTGTTGGTGTGCGTTTATTCCGGGACATGTTGTATACAGTTTTACTTCTATCAACCGCCTCCATCGTCGTAAGAAAAAAGCCGTCAAGCTTAAGAGACTACATACATTTAACTCTATTCAGTGTATGTCCATAAATAACAAGAATTTTGTATGAAGATACGTTTTTGTTCAGATTTCTGTGTACTGATATAAGAATTTCTTTGCAGCACTGCCCTGAAGCAGCACTGGTGTCAGCGAGGGTGTTGGCCGCCGAAGGTGCCCCAGCCACTCGCTCTGCATCAGGAGTTGAGCGCCGACCCTCGGCCCCTAGACCCCCACTGTGCAAGAGGGGTTCAGGATCTTTGCTGTCAGGGTCTCCGCCTACGTCCAGGTAAGTTGAAATTGGAATGTAATGAGATCGGTGGTACCCCCAGACGCATAAAGGCGTTTTAATTTCAATGATAATAGTGAAGAAAACGATTTAGAAAACATAAGTAACTACATTATGTATTTGTAATACAGTCAAATTATTTTAGGTTCCTTGCCGTTTTAATTGAGTTAGCCCCGAATTTCCAAGTGTCACTTTATTATAAAAAAAAAACTGTTGAAAAATCTGTTGCTGTCCTTTATTTATCCCTTTAGAGTGACAAAGATAGCAACAGATATAAGAGCGTCTTAAAGTTAAATGAAGTTTGAGTATTTGGGCATAGTAACAAAATTAGTACCAGCATATACTTTTATACAAAAATTTAATTAAAATTTTATTAGTAACTAGATGACCCGGCGAACTTCGTATCACTTATCACCTTTTTTCATAAATGATTTGTATCGATTTTGCCACATTATCACAATCTGGACTGACGTGTGTAGGGGCGGCCTTATAGTTGTTTAGTGATCTGGCAATACTGTCATTGTCACTGTCACTGTCACCTAACTTTTGAAGAAAAGATGGTTGAAAGGACATGTTATGAAATGGGCTTAAAATAATTTTGTTTTTGAACAACTATCATCTGCGGTTTTTCTAGTAGGGAAAATTGTCCAGGATGGCCATACAAAAAAAAAAAATTGAAAGCACCAATATTTAATAAATAAATATTTTAAATCTAGATAGTTTTTATCGTAATATTATTTTTGTACATTGGAAAAAAGAAAAACTGTTACAGTATTATTTTTTATAGCATTTATTATACGCCTTTCTGTTATTTCAAACCGTATTATATGGTGTGTAATGGTAAGTAAAATATGATAAGAGCAACACTGGGGAAAAAGGATTAAAATGTTACGATACTTGTATTTTTCCCTTAAAAAATTATTACACTTATTGTTTATTAACAATACTAATATTATTAAGAGGAAATATTTGTATGTATTTTTGTTTGTTACTCTTTCACTCATAAACTACTGAACGGATTTTGATGAAACTTTACAGAAATATTACAGAATATTACAGGTTTATCGCCTATGTCTTATTAGTTATTATATATCAGAATAAGACATAGGTGATAATTTGTGCAGTTTATTCAACAGTGATGTTTGATAAGTTGTATTTTTCTTTGAGCCGATGAGACGATTGGGACCTACCTACTACTCTGGATAAAGCTAAAAAGGCTTGATGCACTGATTTTAACCCATAACCATGTTAATTTATGTAACTGGTCTTCGGTCGTGTAAATTAAATAAATAAAAGAGTGACCAAAATAAAGTCGGTGGTGGTGGTAGTGGTGGAGTGGTGGTGGTGGAGTGGTGTCGTGATGGCCCAGTGGATAAGGCGCCCGCCTCTCGTGTAAGAGGTTGTGGGTTCGAATCCGGGCAAGTACCAATGTGACTTTTTCAATTCATATGTACTTTCTAAAGTTTATCTTAGACATCACTGAAATCCCGTGCCTCGGAAAAGCACGTAAAGCCGTTGGTCCCGGTTGTCATTCGTAGAACTTTGACAGTCGTTACTGGGTTAGCCAGAAACTATGACCAGTCTAACCAAGAGGTATCGTGTCGCCCAGTTACTGGGTTGTGGAGGTCAGGTAGGCAGTCGCTCCACGTAAAACACCGGTATCCAGCTGAATCCGGTTAGGCTGGTAGCCGACCCCAACACGGTTGGGAAAAGGCTAGGGAGATGATGATGAGTGACCAAAATAAAGATATTTTTTTAAAAAATACTGAGATATAAATCTGGTTAATCCATTCTAATATTATAAATGCGAAAATAACTATCTGTCCGTCTCTTCTTGACTCCCAAGCCACTGAACCGAAATGAAAAAAATTCGGTACAGATATAGTCTGGGACCCAAGAAAGGACATAGGGTAGTTTTCGTCCTGGAAATCCCCCGGTAACGGGAATGAAGTCGCAGGCAAAAGCTACTATACAATAAATTAAGATAAACCCAATCACTATAATATAAGTACTTTATTTACACTACAAAAATGAAAGAAATGGTTTTTCGCTTTGTAATTGGTATCCCAGTTAGGGCATTGACTATGGTAGTGATCGTCACATAAGGCAGGTCAAACGTCTTTAGGCGGCTCATATGAATCTGACACCAAGGCTACTGCCTTCTTCATGTGCCTTCAATAATTCGTCGCATAGTACACTCCCCTGTAATAAGCCAAAGTTATATGTTACGCAATATTTATACATATGATAAACTCATATAAATGGATATAAAACAAAGTATCAACTTTGGCGAGTCATACTAACCGGTCAACGCAAGCACGCGGTCTAAAATCGAAAATTGCGTGTAAGCTACACCTTCTTCTTTACAGATTTATAAGTACACATTATAAACAGTGCTTCTGGATTGTGGCCGCGGTGGTTTATTAGTCATTCTTTCACTTTTTACTAAAGATTTCTTGAAAATAATATGAAAATCATTATTTGTTTTACTTTTTTTTGTCATGGGTTACTGGTACACCTATAATTATCTGCATGATTTGGATTTATGAAAATGATTCCTTTGCGTCTTATGAAAACAATTAAACATAACTTGTGTGTCAGGTTGACGGGTTGTAACATCTATGGTTGTAACTGTAACACTTGAATTTGACACTTGATTTGCCGGTTAACTATGACAACGACATCCAACTGAACATGGACAACTTTTAGATTGGAAATGGAATTGTTGTTTTACTCTATCTTTCTCGCAATTTTTTCTTATTGCTCACCGTTTAGACCTACCCTGAACTACAACAAACATTTTAAACCCAAAACCAGCTCAATCGGCCCAGCCGTTCTCGAGTTTTAATCAGACTAACGAACATCAATTCATTTTTATTTATATAGATTTAAGGTGTATTATAAAATAAGTCATCAGGTTTAAGAAGTTAGGAATCAAATTTGTGATAAAGAGATAACATCAAAATACAGTCTTCAATTTAATTCGTTTGTTTACACAATACCATTCGAGTCTCGTAGACAGTTGAGACAGACAGACATTATCTATTATTTTATTAGTAGTACAACTTTATCGAGAAATTCTTTTGAAGATATAGCCGTGTATATAAGCTACGACGTACGTAGCCTCGTAGCTGTCTACGCCGTAGCATTTCGTAGACAAACCCACACACGGCTTGTATTCACACAGTTTGCGAATGTGTGTAAAAGCTAAAATATGCACCACTAAAAATTCTAAACGCGAAACGAACGCAACATCTACTAAAATTATACGTTGTAATTGCGTGTTTGATTATGATTAGTTGTACCAATAAGTTGTTGTTACAATTATTTCATACAATTTTTTTTTGGGGAGTGGGAAATCGTAAAGTGACTGGTCCCGTCCTGGGTGCGGCAGGAGGGCTTGTCAGACTTTTACTGACTAAAACCCACTCATGTACCTTCGGTTGCCCTTTATGTTCCGGGGTCACGGTAACTATTATAAACATTCCGCAACCCCGGTTATTTAAAATACTATGGCAAACGCATCGCAACGTAAAACATGTATATGCAAAACGAAAAGACGATTATTTCAACTTGTATCTGAGGCATGATCTAGTTTCTGGCAAAATTAAAACTAAATATTATAAATGTATAACAATTAATTATTATATTTCCTGAATTAACGACAGTTTCTTATCTATTTTGTGGTCCTTGCGAACAGAAATATAATCAAAGTGGTCTGTTTTATAGTTTTTCTTGGTTATCACAGATGGTTAGAAGTAGTGTTATTAATACATATAAAATCAGGAAAAAAATCGTGTCTGTACATCGAATAAATTTATAAAAACCAGAGTCTTATCTTGTGTAAAATGGTAAACTAACTGATTACTGATCGATTGTTGAAATGTCAACGATGCAACGCACAGGCCAAACCGCTGGTTGTAGATACATGAAGCTTGGACTGTATGTTTTTTGTTAATAGAAAGTGCCACTAAGGAGTTCTTGGAAAGTCCAACCCTATATTGGTACAACAGAGAGTGGAAGTTTCGATAATCACGATGGCGAAGGCGCTGGCGCAAGTTAGTCTAGAGGTGCCCCCGGGCTAAAGCAACTATGGGGCTATTGTAACTAAATTAATTAACTTCGTTATTGTAGAACTTTTAATATAAGTTTTTAGTTAGTTACAATAGACCCGTAGTTACGGTACATGTAATAAATCAGTAGAAAGTTCGTATCTGTACTTAAGTAAATAAACAGATATTAGAAAGTTCCACGTAGCATGTAACGGTAGCACTTTTCCTGAAAGTCTGTGTTACCTGAACGAGTTGGACGGAAAAAGTTTTAACAAGGTTAGTTCTCGAATCTAGATTGAAAAGTTAGTTTGAAAACGTTTTACACATTACGTCGCTGGGTGTTTCGTATTGAGTATTGTATTGTCAGTAACAATTAATTAATTATTAATTATTATGGGCTTGCTCTTGGTCCCAGACTAGCCCGAGGGCATAGACGGGGCCTACGATGGAGCGAGCTTACCCAATAGATGCCTATGCACTCGTTTTTTAAATACTGACAAACAAATGACTTTTTTAACAAATGATGCTTAGCATTACAGATTCATCTAGTAAACTGATTGATTGTCTGACTAATGATATACAACATGTCCCGGAATAAACGCACGCCACCAGCCACCCCAATTAGAATATTATGTTATAATCATTTATATATACACTGAATTTTAATTATTATGTTTAAAACACTGTTTTTTTGTAAATTTGTTGTACAGATTGTGAGAGAAAATTATAGTCTCATTACAAATCTACGCATGCACACAGTCGCACTTGCATAAGGGTCTAGCGTAATAGGTATTTCATCCATTTTAGTTTGTTTTGACTGTACAGCGGAAGTGTGACAGCAGTTTACGTAGTTTTAATTATTTTTGGGATAAAATATTACCTATATTAAAAATTACAAAAATCGATTCAGTAAACGATTCTGAACAAACTATTTTCATAATGTGCATTAATTCAGTTACACATTGTATATGAACGCACAGCCCAAACCACTGGACCTAGACACGTGAAACTTGCAGGGTGTGTTCTTTGTGAAGATTAGGTAAAACTAACAAAGGATTTTTGAAAATTTAAACCCTAAAAGGGTAAACAAAAAGGTCAAATCTTTCATCCCCTATGGACGAAAGTTTCAACTTCCACGCGGACGAAGCCACGGGTGAAAGGTAACTGACATAATTTTGCACACAAGCGCTAGCATGTTGAGGTGGCACAAACTGTAAATTTTTCCCCATCAACCTTGAACTTAATGCTTTTGATATAAAATTGAAAATCAATAAAAATATGTTATGTTGTAGTTGTTTGATGTGTGTCTGTACAACATAGACGGATGTAGATAATTCATATAAATGCAAGAGAAGATGAACTCTTTCCGCCTTATTACAAAACAAGGTTTTTCTCTAAACCAGGTTTAAACCATTGAGCCAGGTTTTGTAATTTGAATCGTATTCTGATACAATCAAGATTTGAAATACAAAACCTAGCTCAATGGTTTAAACCTGGTTTGGAGAAAAACCTTGTTTTGTAATAAGGCCGAAAGACTTTTTCTGAAACATAGAAAGAAATTGCATTGTATTATTGTATGGATTTAGGTGGTAAGTAAAGTAAAAATTAATCAACTTTGGTTGCTGACTATACTCGCCCTGGTTTGATAGTAAAAGGAAAATGACAATACAATACAATACAATACAATTCTTTATTTGCACAGAAAGTAGGTACATGTTACAGGTGGTTTTTAAGTGAATGATCCTTATACAATCTACCTTAAATTAGGCATGCAAACATTTTCTGTCAGTGGATAGGGCGACTCGTGAGATGCATTATCTATACCAAATACTAGTGAAACTAATTTGAAAAGAATAAAAAATGTCAACTGTAATACTGATATTAGAAATTGAAAATACATAGTTGTAATATAAAAATACAGATGTCAATGTATAATGTAATTTAAAATATAGATGTCAAAATATAATTTAATTTAAAATACAGATGTCAATGTATAATGTAATTTAAAATATAGATGTCAAAATATAATTTAATTTAAAATACAGATGTCAATGTATAATGTAATTTAAAATATAGATGTCAAAATATAATTTAATTTAAAATACAGATGTCAATATAATGATACCAAAATAACAAAGTAGGTTAAGGATATGAAAGTGTCAGAATTAATTTAAGTGTATGTCGTTCAAAAAATCACTAATACAGTAATAGCACTTATTAACTAATAGGGCGGTTAATTTCTTTTTAAAAAGTGGAATGGCCTCATTTTTTATTCCATCTGGTATCTTATTGAATATAGTCGGACCCATACATATAACATTTTTCTTTACTAAGGCAGTATTAAAACCACCAACACGTAACTTATGTTTATACTGTGCCCTAATTGGCCCTCTTTTACTTTCTGACACCAAATTAAAAAAATGCATATTTGATTTCACAAAAAGAGCCATTTCAAAAATGTAAAGCGATGGAAACGTTAATAATTTTAGGGACTTAAATACAGGTGCACAGCTGTCCGTTACCTTCATATTATGACGTGGTATATATGATTCGATTAAGCTAACGATTTTATAGCGTCTAGCTAAAGTGACCTTCAGGGCCGATTTTACCCAAGCTAACTTCATTACATAGTAAAAAAAGTCGATAAAAGTACGCAAAGGATTTAGACGCGTTTTTTTAATAGATAGAGTGATTTAAAAGAAAAGTTTATACATATGTACCTATAATATATGCATATTATACAAGGAAAAATCCGTTTTTTTTTATGTGGATTACCCGTGCGAAAGGTTGCTAATTTATGCACTATAGCGTAAATTGGTACTTACTTTCGAGTCTTAATAACCGTGTCGAGTCGAGTCTTAGTACCCGTTGTACTCTTTGGGAACTGTACACTTAAATGTATGTGAGTAGAGCGCATTTTGTATCTGATATGCGATTTTCGTGGTCACTCACGTCTTAAGTTACTGGTCAGCTATTGTCATCTCCCTAGCCTCCTCTCAAGTTCTATGTTGGAGTCAGCCTTTAGCCTAAAGGATTCAGCTTCAGCGACACGATACTTCTTGATTAGACTAGTCAGACTTTCTGGCTTTTATCTACTATAAAGACTGTCTAGTTAAGTTCTACGAATGACAACTGGGGCCAAAGGCTTTACGAGGCACGCGGGATTTCAACGATGTCCAAGATAATCATTAGAAAGTACAGAATTATAATTATGAATAAAAAAAAATTGTGGTCCGCTCATGAAAAACTTTATATTGAGTTCCAGTATACTTGCATAATGTTGGTATTTGCACTGGCTTTAAATAACTCCAGTGATACACTTTTAAAATTGCAATAACTTTTATATTGTACATTATATATTTTCCACATAAAAAAAATTAGAAAAAGTAATACATAAAAATTTTAGCTTCAAAGAAAGTCAATGAAATTTTGCTATAAAGCGTTTTGTTTTATTTTAAAATTACTCTGAATAACTCGAATAGTTAGGGACAAATTGCAATTTCAAAAGCGCTTTAAAAGTTTTGAAATTCAGTGATTTAATATTATGGTAGTACCTTTAAAAAGTGACTGGTCACCTTATACAGTGTTATTGGTAAAACTCCGACATCCTCTCAGGACTACGTTACTATCATCATAAACAACAACTTTTGTTCTATGATTTTTTACAAAATATTATACATTTACCAAAAACAAATCTTCAAGATTTCATTGTCATATCTAACACATTTATACTCTGTATTGTGCCGTAACAACATACCTCCGCTTGCCGCGCACTGTCCTCGTTTGCTACGCAGAGTTCGTCACATTTAGAGTGTTCAATTTAAATATTTTTAATTTTGTATGAAAATGTAATGTAATAAAATATGATAATTTTTATTTTTAAATTGTCGTAGAACAAAAGTTGTTGATTATGATGTTAGTAACATAGTCCTGAGAGGATGTCAGTGTTTTACCAATAACCCTGTATAAAACTATCTGTCGCCCGCGGCTTCGCCCGCGTGAATTTTGATACTACCTACACCTATTTTACAGGTATTCCAAAAATATTTTTTTGTTGTTAACCAATTTTTACAAAGAACACACCCTGCAAGTTCCATGTCTCTAGGACCAGCGGTTTGGGCAGTGCGCTGATATATCAACAGTCAGTCAAATAGTTAAGTCACTTTACCATTTTATATATGTCACCGGAAAATAACAAGATCCGTAAGTTTATCAATCTACTAGGAAGTTTATAAACTTCCGTAGGATTCTAAACGGGAGATAAATTGTAATATTTTACGTCCACATTTTCGTAAATTTATCAATTTCTGACATCATACGGTAAATTTATAAACTAACGGATATCTATTCGTAAGGTTTTAAAGGGTTCGACCAATCACAGAAACTCTTTTAAATATACGCATCTTTGAAATACGTAAAATAACACACTGCTCTCTGATTGGTCAATGTTCATGGTAGCAATGCTTGTGTCCAAAGACTTTGGTATAATCAGACTAGACAAACTATAAATTGGAAGCAACAATGCCTGGTTCCTCTCTGGCACGGTTGTAGTGAGTTGAGTTTTCTTTGAGTTGCAATACAGTTCAACATTTAAAACTAATAAAAACGCACAAACAAACTGGTTTATTTATGTTCCGTGGCGAACAATGGCGGCCGCGAGGAAGGAGAAGTGACACGTGACAGTCAACCAATCAGATCGCGCGTAGCGTTTGGTTACTGCTTACTTATTATTTTACGAGTGAGTTCAGTAAGTTTATCAATTTACGAAAATATGGACGTAAAATATTACAATTTATCTCTCGTTTAGAATCCTACGGAAGTTTATAAACTTCCTAGTAGATTGATAAACTTACGGATCTGGTTATTTTCCGGTGACATATACATACAGTTATGACCGCTACCTAAACACATGTTTCTACTCGTTATAAAAACGACTTACCAATAGGTTTCTTTAAATTAAGTAATTTAACGTACTGAACTCATTTCCAATTGTCTTACATTATCTATCGGTTGGGTTTCTGACCACGATATGTAGGTTAGTTATCACAATCGGAAATGCGTCTGCGCCGCCCTTTATCAAGATGGCGCTTGCTATCTACCATACGTATTAAGTGGCATTGACGTTTGCTCAAAGAACTAAACAAGTGCTGAAAAAATACATATATTTTTCTTTAGTGTAATCTTTGATATAATTATATGCTAAGTATAGGTCATTTAACAGTCATCTTTTTTTTTTTTTTTTGGTGAATGGGAAATCATCCAATGACTGCTCCCGTCCTGGGTGCGGCGGGAGGATAGATCTTGTATGTCGCAAATGATTCACAATTACATCACTACAATATACAAGGTGTATTTCTGGTCTTGCTCAACCCGCTAGGAGATGATTCTACCCATGAAAACAAACAACTTTTATTATGGAACCAACTCTGAAATCACGAAAAAAATATCAGCTGTTTCTATGAAAAGTTCATTGCCCTCCCGACCATAATGTATGAAACAGCTGATATTTTTTTCGCGATTTCCGAGTTGGTTCCATAATAAAAGTTGTTTGTTTTTATGAGTAGAATCATCTCCTAGCTGGTTGAGCAAGACCAAAAATACACCTTGTATAAAACAAAGTTGTTTTTGGCTTCTGTGGCAAGCTTAGATTATTAGATCTATGCAATGGATTTTGATGGGGTTTGTTTGTAATACATTGAGTGATTATATCGCACACCTGGATCAAAACTAAGACAACTCAAAAATCGTGAATTTTTAGTTATCCTTATATTCGAATGCTTGGTAATCATACGCAACTATCCAACATAACAGATTCTATAAAAGTTTCATTAAACCAGTCGATAGATGGGATTAGCTTTCTTTTGTTGAATCAACGTTTGTCAACCCCTGCCACCTAAACAAAAATGTATTGTCAGTTTAATACAAGAAAAAGACAATAAGAAGAGAAGATGGAGGTTTATATGTTTAATATTTTCAAAAAAATTAAACACCCGTGAAAAGTGGGAGGGTCGCGAGTTTTAAAATATACAAAACATTTCGATTCTGACTAGGTTTATTTTAGAACTAGCTTTTGCCCGCGACTTCGTCCGCGTGGAATAATAGTTCCCCTTCCTGGGGGATTTCCAGGATTAAAACTATCCTACGTCCTTTCTCGGGTACCAGACTATATCTGCACTAAATTTCATTCAAATCGGTTCAGTGGTTTTGGCGTGAAGAAGAGTCAGACTGACAGGCAGACAAAGTTACTTCCGCATATACAATATTAGTACGGATTAAACCAGCTATCCGTGTAAAACAGCTTACACGGGTAATAAGCAAACTTTATGCAAATGTATGCCAAAGAGGACCTGTCAAGTTTTAAATTACGTTGTGTTCAGCCAGTTACGGAGTTACAAACTTTGCTTATTCCGTAGAGAATTGTAACAGTTTTCATCTACGATAGATTACAGTTTTTAACTAAGTCGAAATTCATTAACTAATTGCATTATGCATGCCACGAGGCTCTGCAGCCGTAGGCGTATTTAGAACTTTTACGATTGCATTTCAAAGTTGCAGATTAAATACAGACAAATTCTTTTTTATTATTTTCATGTCGGTAATCGTATTCAATTTGCAGATTAAAAAAATATTTTCTTGAGATTCAACATAACTCCGAATATGTATTAAAAATGATTTGAAATGTTTATTTGTAAAGCGCGGATATTAAGGCCACGTTCATTAAAGTCGATAACAAAACAAGACATCATCACTACTTAGTATAAAACAAAGTCGCTATCCGTCGTCTGTCCCTATGTATGCTTAGATCTTTAAAACTACGCAACGGATTTTGATGCGGTTTTTTTTTAATAGATAGAGTGATTCTTAAGGAAGGTTTATATGTATAATACATGCATAATATAGTAGAGAAAAGCCGAGATTTTTAAAGATTTGTAACACCCGTGCGAAGCTGAGGCGGGTCGCTAGTTAAAGCTAAAACATTAAGTTGTTTTTCTAGTGCAGGACAGCAGGACAAAGCTTGTTTGCTCAAGGTACATTGGTGATGTTAAGTTTTCCCTACTTCAACTTCAACTTTTAAATAATTATGGCAATCCACCAAATTTTCGGTGATTTCTCCCAATGTCCAGTTTAATTATTAATAATTTTTTTTAGTGACAATTGTACGGTTATTAAATTATAGTATGGAGATCATACACGAGTTCTTATAACCAAGAACACGAGATGACTCCCAAGTTTTCCCTACAATGCTTTCCATCAAACACGTCAGTTATACCTATCGAAGATAAACTTGAAACCAAGACATTAAAAAGCCATAATTGACACTTGCTATGCTCGGTCAATAAACATGGCCTTGTTTATTTAACCTATGTTGTCAAAACAAACAACATTTTCCTATGTTTAATATTATAATAAGTTTATTATTCGTTTATATTCGGCGGCGCAGATCAGCAAGAATTAAGGAGAATTAAACGCCGCCGAGAGGCCGAGGCGCACGGAAAAATCCGTCACGATTATATTTCCTGGCTTACCGATAGGGTTGCCACGAGAATCTGATAGAACAATTCAAAAATTAATCTTTAAGTAATCCTTTTAATATTTTTTATAAAACCAGCTACAAGAATTCGAAAGTTAGAGACAATACAAAACAACAAGCCCGTGCCACCAGAAACCGTGCTATTGTTATATATTTTTTAAAAGATTTTTAATTTTATACTTTGTAGTGCCTAGGTAAATACTTTATTATCTCTCTAGTTTTTGCTCAATTATGTTAGGGTTCGATAAGTTTGATTCCAGCCTTCCACAACCCAGTAACTGAGTAACCCTTGATAAGACGGTTGTCAGACTTTTTAGATTTTGACAACCTGTATCAGTTATCAAAGACAACAATTTCAAGAGCTGATAGAATTTTATTATGCTTAAACATATGACTATTGTATCTATGACCTAATGGCCATATCTCAACAGGACACCAGGCTGCGCAACATGGATCGCGCAAGTTCCAAAATGATGGGTGTGACTGGGTCACCGCAACTGGTGGCGTCACCAAGTGAAGCACCCGTCATACCCGTCGCCGTCTTGGTGGCGCGAAAAAGTTGCACAACCTGGTGTCCTAATGAAACATGTCCCTAATAGTTTTACTGTCTACTCGACGTTTTCCTTTTTTTATGGATGGGAAATCATCAAATCACTTCTCTTACTGACTAAAAACCACCCTTGTTTCTTCGGTTGCCCTTTATGTTCCGGGGCCGCGGTAACTATTAGAACTATTCCGCAACCCCGGCCGGCAGGCATTGGCCCTAGAGGGCCCCGTCACGTGTTGATTGCTCTCTTTGGCACTCGACGTCGTCCTGCGTTACGTGACAGCCCTACGCTCCCGTGTTATCTGGCGCAACGCAACGCGCTTTGCTAATGGCATTAATTTAAATGAATGATAGTCCTCCATTTATTCGCTCGTTGATAATATTTTGCAGCAATTGTGCCATGTATCATAAAAACCGATGTTCCCTTGGGTGGTTTCATGTTTGGTTTTTGTTCAAACAAATATTAGGCTACATTGTCCCAGGGTATAAAAAGTTTAAAAGGTCTGCAATTATTGAGACATGAAAGACCTCATGAAGGACAATTTTCCTTTATACCATGAGAGAAAACGCGTCGACATACATTCTTCTAATTCTTACTTACATAAGGGTCCAAACAGCTCAAAATAAATAAACTTCAAAGAAGAGTAGACTTTCGCTCGGCAGTAGAACAACAAGCAAAAAAACCAGAAGCTCATTAAGATTTCACTACAACACTCTATTTAAAACCTTATACTACTAAGCCTTACTCATTCTGCCCAGTCACTCAGAAAAGCATATTATGAGAAATGAAATGCTTTTTTTCCTTTGAAGTTAAATGATTTGCTCCAGGAGGTACTAGGCGCACATAAACGCAAGGAGTTCACTGCAACAGTCACACGTCGCGGCCGTTGGTTCCGAGCAGAGAACATGCCTTGAATTCTTTATGAGCTACTAATGTGTTGCCTCCACGGTACACTTGTTTCTTTATCGCGAGCAATTTCTACGTCCAAGGGTAAATGAGAGGATATTAACTACAGTAGTGAGTATCTTAGCGCCATGTTTATTTGATGTAGGTAGCTACTGTACCTGATTAAGAGGAATGTCTAAGAAGATCTTAAGTTGTTGTGGGCTTGTAAGAGGATAAGTAAATATTATAAGGGTACTAGTAACGTCTTACAGTGCTAAAATTAGCTAAGCTTTAGAGGGTCTATCCTTAGTGTGTTCATAATTAATTATTATGTAGTGGCGTCGTTTTCTGTTGGTCGGTTTAACGAAAACGTTCTTACAAAACCACCCTTATTATATTTTGGTTAATAAGTACTTCAATTTCACAAGATTTTGTAGGGATTGTAATTGGTCGTCAAATAACAATGATTTTAAGCAGTCGAAAAGTAGGGTCGAAAAGTAAATGCGCTTCGCCGCAAAGTGCGATGTGTGTAGGTGCGCTGCATTCGTCAAAAAATAAGTACAAGCCAGAATGGAAAACTGACTGACCACTATTTAGTGTACAATGTCGGCGAAGTTCCTTAAAGAGAAAACTTAGATCAGGTAGCATTCAGTCAAGAATTAAGGTGGAATTGAACACCGGGAGTCCTGATTATCCCGCCCCAGGAAGGAAGACATATGTGAGGATTTTTCACCTAGTTCTATCTCTAACATTCAATCTCAAATACTAAAATTAATTGAAGCTTTCAGTTTTATGGTTAAGCCTTAAAAGCGTAACAATCAGACCGACAGACAGAGTTATTAGATTAGTACCTATGGATATTTTCTGAGTAGCATGGAGAGATTATGGAAATTCCAACATTAAATTAGCAACGAAATAAATTACTCGTTACACGTGCACATGGTAAGCAGTTTCCATTAAAATGGGGACACAGGATCACAATGCAGTTGTGGACAAAAGACGGCACGCATAGAGAATAATAGCAAGCACTCAGACACGTGTTTCGATCCTGTAGAACAATGTAGCCGCTATAGAGTTGGACAATGACAAAACGATGTCATCGCGTAGATACCTACCAATATGAAAGCAGTGACTTAGGTCACTCGGTTTTAGATTCTGATAAATAAGATCAGATGTTAAACCTATGATATATTCACGGTTTATGCTCTTACAATTTTTATATTTTTGCTTTTGATGGAATCATTGTAAGAAGAATCAGTCTTTTTTCGCCCTTTCTTTAATGGTTTCGTTTCGTCGTAATATACCAATAATTCAGACAAGTAGAACATGTGCATCTAAGTTTGCATTAATTTTAGAAACAAAAAGCAATGCTAGATTCGAAGTCTGAGCTGATTGGCGCATTTGAAGTTCTACACTGGTTGACTCTTACTGTGACCCGAAGGATGGTTTTTACTTTGGTCAGAGGCTAAGCATTGCCATCTAAAGGTCACGCTGCCATCCTCTTAGGCACTTTATTAGCTGACAGTGATGCGGAGGAGTTTTCTGATGCCATTTTATATTAATTTTTAGCTGTCGTCATTTACTTAAGTCGTTGTTTTAGATTGATTAGTAATTTAGTTAATTTTAATTAATTTCCGGTAAATTTACTCCTTAGTACTTTAAATCTTACAAATGCTAACAGATCATCTTAAAATTATTTGCTCGGGTATTTGTATCTCTAGTATTAAATTAGTTGACTAGCTACCTAACTAGTTGGCGGTGATTCTTGTCCGCCTTACTCCCATGGGCCGCAGATTCTAACGTCTCTATCTTAGAAGTCTCATTAATTTCTCCCAGCGTGCTATCCATCTTAGTCTATTTATGTATACCTCGAGGACTTGTAGCTAGAGATAACTTTAACGTTTTTATGTGATAAATGTGTCTTGGAAGGAGGATATTGTTGCAGAGAATTACATTTTACTGTAAGTGTAGTATACTTGCCTTTGCCCGCGTGTATGGCGAACTTTTTCCACTTTTTTACTCTATCAGGGATTGAAGTTCGAAAAATCTACTTTTTACCATGAACAAACCCTCCAAGTTCCAGTAGCATCGTAGCTCTCAAAAAGGTGAGGCGATTTCGATGCCCTTTTTATAAAAAGTAGCGATGCAGTTCTCATGCTCACTCAAATGTCTCACTGACGGTGGCGTGTGGGTTGGATCATTTGGTTCCCTACAAAATGTTTGAGCTATTTGGTGCCGATCCATACGTCATGTTCGTGAACGGGCGCTGTCTGTCATCTCTTAACTGCCACAGTTATTTTAAAAATTGTTTTGCCAATTTCCTATATTTACAATGCCTCTTTTAACTTGTACGACTTGTTACGTGTTCTCACATAGTATCTTAGATTAACAATGATGATGTAACCAAATTTTTGTAATCAATTGATTTTAAAAGAGTGTCCATGCAGTTTCTTGCTCGCTCTTCTCCATGTGATCTACTTTTTGGAACGAGCAACTAGCTTCAATTTTCTGACAGACTGACACCTTGACGATTCGAAAGTACCTGTAAATGGTTTATTTGAATAAAATAGTTTTGAGTTTGAGTTTGAGAGACATGTCACATCAAAATCGGTTCATTCGTTTTGAAGTTATCACCTCTTGTTAGCTGCAGTCCCGGTCTTTATAAAACCGAGGCGGGTTTTTTTTTTCAATTTACTGTTGTCTAGCTACTATGAAAACTTTCACTACTTCCTATACACGTTCTTTTATGAGAATGATTTATAACTTTGAAAGAAAAATTTTGAAAGTTCTTGTGTCCCTAGATAATACGCAGCTTTCTTCGTAATTTACTTCGCGATACTTCGAGAAACTTATAGAATGGAGAGAGACGACAAAGTTTGCCTCTAAGGCTTCGCCACATAGCAAGAATAAGGCGGAATAAGTTATTATCGGACTGTTCTTTGTATTTATTAATCCACGATGCAAAAAGAGGAGTGTCATAACTCCATAACTTTGACCGTAATGTGTCTGTTTGTTTGTCTGTCTACCTGCACCGTGGTATTTAAACGGGTGAACCTATTAAGGATGCTTTTTTTTATTCGAAAGAAGGTTAGCTAGCGATGATTGTTAGACATTTTGGTAATAAAAACTGGTTTCGCCGTTTCGAAGTTATCAAATCTTTTGGACTAGGATTTATTTGTTAGACAGACAGTTTAAGATAAGACAGTGTAAGAGAAACTATGATTTACTTTTTATACTAAGAAACGCGTTGATTTTGTTGTAAAAACTATATATTGTACAAGAGTCCACAAGGTATGAAAAGATAATAAAGACGTTAATATCGTATTTTCATTAAAAAGACGGAAATTAATTTAATTAATGACCCATTAAGTTGAAG
The DNA here is from genome assembly GCA_033675125.1 of Athetis lepigone. Taxonomy (NCBI): domain Eukaryota; kingdom Metazoa; phylum Arthropoda; class Insecta; order Lepidoptera; family Noctuidae; genus Athetis; species Athetis lepigone. The sequence goes on along the minus strand of CM066235.1, from coordinate 7,711,017 downwards.
GCAAGGCGAAGTTGTTTCGTAAAGAGGCTCCTATCTCGACTGAGAACGCAAAAGTATGACCTCTTACAAAATTGGTGTGAAGTTGTAACAGGCGAATATGAGCCTTATATGGTGAGGAAATAAATACTTGAATTAAACATTTAATTCAAGTTAAAGGGACCATGTGTTGTAAACCTTGGTAATATAAAAGAAGTATTTTTAAACAGGGATGTCTTACAAAAAAAATGTTGCGAATAATACTTTTTTTGTTTTAAGGACTTTTAGCAAAGGGCTAGTAAATATTTTTTAGTAAGTAAGAAAACAATGTCAACCTTTTATTTTCGACACTGCAGAATCTAAAATTTGAACATAATGCATAAAAAAGCTTTATTTATAAATTACAGGAAAACATATAAAAAAACCCGAATCCTTTATGATTAAGACACACTTGACAGGTTTTATAATCTAGCGGAAATCTTAAACGATTTCCTTATTTTGTTCGTCCTGATTTTTTATTGAATAACGCTCTGGCTTTCAGCTCTGACAATTATACAGTAAATGCCATCAAAATGCAAATGTTTGTAATGACATGCAATCCTATTACACAGTAATCGTATTACACAGTAATCGTATTACTGACGGTTTTCCGCCACGGATTACGTCCTACCTTTCGATTAATCGGACGACACACAGCTATTACTCAATTCGAATGAAATCGGTTGGAAATCGAAATTTTGGTGTCGGCTTTGATTAATTCTGAAGCCGTCTTTAATTATTTTCCTTGAATTATGTAATGTTGTTATTATTCGACACTCGTAGGTAATTTGTATTATGTCTGATAGCTTGTGTCGCCGACTATGTATTAATCCTTCGAACACACGTGATTTGGGACACAATAGAAAGACAATAGCAGATGGACAGCCGGCTGACGGTTGGTTGTTAAAAGGAGTCTAAAAAATTTACACACACTCCTAAAAGGCACTAAAAGCCTGTTTTAGCCGACTGCTGGCCACTTTTCCACTTGTCTGAGATGTGATCACTCGATGTGAATCGCTCACATAGGGTTGACAACTGAAGTGCAATAGAGTACCTATCTGATTTTAGAGAGAGCAAATAAAGAGTATCGACCTTTAAAATAGAGTACGTACATTAATTAATGAAAGAAAAAAATTGAGGTTTTTACGGCAGATACTTTTAGCCATTTTAAAAATTCTAAGCATTGTAAACAAACATATCTGGTATTAGTAAAATAAAACTTGGACTAAATAGAGTATTTTTGCGTACTCTTAGAGTATTATAGATTATGGAGTACGCTTACCTGAAATAGAGTACAATACTCAATTTACGAGTACGTATTTCTACGGTTGGCAGGCAGCCATAGTCTCACACTACGCTTGCCTCAATGTGGTATCCGCTACAGAATAATTGTCTGCGACGACCCCACTGCCACTACAGTTTCCTAATTCGAGTGGCCATGTCGATTCCTAGACCAATTAGTTTATATTTCCCTTTACTGTTGATCGCTAATAAAGATACCGTGCGTTGTGATTGACAAATTAACTAAACAATTACTCATCCAATATGATTCAATACATCGTTACCTTGCCAACCAAAATTGACTCCAAATACATAGCTTGCTCAAGTAACTCAAACTAAGTACATTGACTGATTAGTATCCAGTTATAATTGGCTACCTTCATAATATGTTACAAGTAAGGTAGGGTATCCGACCTTTACCGGGAATTTGAACCCAATTATTCACAACAAGATAACTTTGGAACTCATTAGTGTGGGACAATAGTGTAGAAGATTTTACAGGTACTGGTTTCTATTATGTGTGTTTCTGGAAGTTTCCAAGCCAGTGATTGAATTCGTGCCTTTGTCTTGCGTTGCCAGATTATAAATACGTTCCGTCAAACGGTCTGAAAGGAAGCAGGGTAGAATCCGGACGAAATATTAAAAGGGAAAATTATGTCGTTCAGTAGTGGAATACCAGTGTTTTACATGAAGTGACTGCATATTAGAACTAGCACTTCTAGGACTAAATACAGAAAAATCGTTAGCTATGACAACTTATCAAACTAACATACATATTTTAGAAGTTTTTATATGGATTTCAGGGCTGAACCATACGTAAAAAAAAAATGGTTATCTGTAAAATCTGTTTACGGACGATAATTTTACGTGATAACATAACCACAAGCCGTACGCTGAGACTGATCGTGCCTCTCTTTCAGATGTTACGCGTTCTCTCTTGCAAAGTTGTGACAGAAAAGTATGTCGCTTGTTTCAAGGTGCACGTTCACGCTTTATGCGTGCAGCTAGCTTTCATCGAATTATAACAAGTTATTACCTCAAAAAAACTTATATATGCGTCTTCCTGAATATTTTCACGATCAGATTAATTTCCATTGTATTAATACTAAGACCGTATCACTCTGCCTACCCCTACGGGCATATAATCTTAAAGATATTTCGTAAATTCTATTAGAACTGGTATTTGACGCGCAATGGTTCCGTTCTCTTTGATTATAAATGTTAACATAATAATCAAAGGATCCTACGGGCGTTTGAAATGTGAGGTTAAATTTAAATGCTTGATTGTACTGGTAAACCTACCTTCCTGTGGTAGACCACAGCCTTTGTGATGTGAAGCAATTAACTTGAGTTTGACTTGGCTTTATATACGTGTATTCAATGTCTCACAAATAATTGAATAACTAAATAGCGGAGCTTTGTAATACCATTTAATTTGGTAGTGACGTCATTAGTTGCGACGAGCCTCTTGGTCTAGAGTTAAATCTTGACTACATAGCCGGACGTCGTGGGTTTAATTCCCATCCAGGACAAACTTTGTGTGATGAGTATGATGGTTTGTTCTGTGTCTTTTAAATTATATAATAACTAGCTTCTGCCCGCGGCTTCGATCGCGCTAGAAAGAGACAAAAAGTAGCCTATGTTACTCTTCATCCCTTCAACTATCTCCACTTAAAAAATCACGTCAATTCGTCGCTCCGTTTTGCCGTGAAAGAAAGACAAACATACAGACAGACAGACAGACACACTTTCCCATTTATAATATTAATATGGATTAATATTTATGGACCGTATCGACTGTCGAAGTTTTACGAATAACAATCGGGGCCAACGGCCTTACATGCTTTCCGAGGCACAGACAGTGATGTCAGTGATGTCCAAGATAAACTTTAAACAGAAAGTTCATATAAATTGAAAAAGCCAAATTGGTACTTTATAGGTTTTTCTTTTATTATCAGACTTATTGTTCCAAAGTAATTTTCGATGTGTGCGACTCATCCAGTAACGAATGCTTGAAACAATAACCAATATAATAAATGATTCCAATTCTGATTCCGAATATACGAGGCCCGTTTTATAGAATTTGCCATCCTATTCAACCTCGACAAAAATGTCTGAAAAATTATGAAAGAAAAATGATTAAGTTACACAAATGTTGTGTATCAGGAGTAAACTGATTTTTATTGTCAATAAAGACGTAAAACCAATAAGCTCTTTACTCCGCTCAAACCACTTTCAAAGCGTGATCATTGAACTAAGCGGGCGTAAAATTGAATCTATCGTATTTCATGTTACGCCCCGGGACTTGAACTTCAAAACAGTCTCGCAATTTAGCATACGAATTGTTCAGTAACGTGCTTTGAATTTCTATTATAATATAAACTAAACTTTGAAGATCCTTTATAATGTTTAGGGCTAAATTCCCAGATTTTCGTGTCGACGTCAATATTTTAGCATTTATTGTGTATAGCATTTCTAGATAAGAAGATAAAGTGGTTTGAAAGGTATTTAGTTTAATATCTTGTATAGTACCTATCTAGTTTCAAGGCCCTCGTTATGATCTCCTAAGTCCGACTAATATCGAACCGTTTCTCTTGTGTGTCTATCTTACTGGTAATCCGTCACTAATGTAGCGACGTGCCTCTGCATTCGTTGTCGGGACATGCCGCAGCATCCCGGCTAATAATGCGAGACGTTTAGGGCGTGGGTGCTCTACAATCTCGGCTGTCGTAAGGAAGGGCCTGTGGGCGACAAACTTGGGGCAGTTCGTTGCCGACCAGATATAGGCCTGTGATGGCGGCGCGCTTTGTTTCATGCGCGCCACAGGAGTAGTACGTGTCGCAGGACAGGCCGCACATAGCGAAGGGGCTTGCTGGCAATACTAGTACCGTGTGTCAAGTGTCTGTGCTCCCGTCCCACGGTAGCTGGAGGATCCGTGGGGTTTTAGTCGGTGAGAATCCGAAATTGCCCTCCGTCTGCCACTGACGAAGAGTATCCAAAAAGATTTCCCGACCAAAAAAGGTCTATTCGTGAAATAAAGGATAGTCAAGTTATTGCCAGTTTAATTACAGGCATATGAGACATAATATTATCTTTGTCTTTGGGATGACAACACATCTCCCAGGCCTCTATAGAGTCTATATGTGGCGGTATCCACTCAACATCAAGTAAACCGTCTACGTTTGCTACCCAACGATATAAAAACATCAAAAACAGATTGCTAACAAAAATATTTTTGCAGCATAAAAATAATAAAAAGAAAATGGTTCAAGCAAATTGAATGTACGAATTTACGTACTAACAGAAAAACTCGAATGAATTGAAATGTAACTGGCTTATACGGATACAAGAGATATTCGAATCAGCTGAATAAAATAGCGTCTAGGCTCCGGGAAAATATTGGTCGTAACTGTAAAAATATATTCGTTGTAACGCGTGGTTTGTGAAGAGTTGAGTGAGTCATATGTCGAGTGGATTTTGGTATGCGAAGGGTACCAAAGGGACTCTATTACTAAGCCTGCGCTGTCTGTCTGTCTTTCAGGCCATATACAGCTGATATTATCGAAGTGGATGTATTTCAATTGTCGTTATAACAATAAAGGAGATTAAAATGTAAGGAGACATTGAAGGAGCATGATTTTTTCAGGATAGTGTAGCTCGATTTTGACATTGAGTTCGGCTCGTATTGGCCGTGTTTATCATCGTTCTAGTAAATACTTATGAAGACATTAAATAAATACATTTAAGAGGAGTGTGCCGATAGCCCGAACAAAAATAGCCTAATTAATTATTCCAATAAAATAGTCTTCTAATGTATAGATAGCTATTTTATTGCACATCCGTTTGTTCAAATGTAGCTAGACAACATTCAAAGCTATTTTTATTACACAACTTTCGGGTAAAACACAAATTTATTTCTCGCATTAACTAATAAAAGGTCCAGACATTAAATGTAGCATAATTAATGTAATTCCTTTGTCTTGCAGCGCCGGCTGGTGAAAAAACAAAAGAATGAAACGTCATAACTCTGTATAAGCACCTGAATAACCTTCTGAAGGGCAAAATTTATTTGCAACGTTATAAAAACGTGTACCTCAGTAATGTTCGTTCTTTACGAGATTGTTTCTGGTTTATGACGTCATCCTGTATATAGATGTACATAATTATATTGTTGTAGCTTTAAGTCTTACATCAGGGTGATAAAGTGGCTTTTTCATTGTCGTAAAAGTTAGGTTTTTTTCTAGACCGCCTTTATAGGCGGTTAATATAGATCGTAAATGAGATAATAATGAGTATTTTTATTGGATTTTTGACTAACGTTTGATTAGAAAGAGGTTCTTTTATTAGATAGTAATCATGGATTTTTCTAGAGTTTTCTAAGAGTTACTTTTGATTTTCCTTTATGAAATCCTTAAAAGTTTTTCTAAAGACATTGTACTTTCGCTTGATAAATAATAATGAGCTCGCATCGACCCTAATTAGGCCTAAATCAACAATTGTGGTTTGCACAGATTTACTCAAAAAAACACAAAGTAGACCCGATAGTATTAATTGTAAAGTTTTGATTCTTGAATACCTAGGTATACCGATTGAGTATCAACATTTGTAACTCATCGTAAGAAAGAAACGTAGTCACAGGAATTTCAGCAATTTCCTTTTACAATATTCAAGGATATTGATAAATATCTTTTAAAATATGTGTAAATGTGTATGTTTGTTTTGGCCACATATTTAAACCTTCGAACGCACGTGATTCGAGATACAATAGAAAGACAATTAGCAGCGTGACTGCCGGCTGTCGTTTGGTCGTTTAAAGGTTAAAAGAAACTGTTATTTATATATAAGTTGAGGTTTCTCAAACAAAAAAGTAATAATACCTAACCTATTCAAAGTAAAGAATAAAAGTACATATTGATGAGTCATTGTTTTCAGCGGTCTTTTAATGGGTGCCTACCGAAGCTTAGGACGGACTCTGAAAGCTTTCATTATTCTCTCATATTTCTTTAATTTTTCCGTCGCTAAAGAAAAGTATTACCATTTTTTGCCAAAATTTACGCTTAGGAATATGTGGCAAGATTTATGTATTCCGCTCTAGTTCGTTTAATATATAGTATGAAAGAGTGTATGCTATAATGTCATTCAAAAATTATTTAAGGTTTTTGGTTTAACGACGGCCAACGTGTGTTGTACGGCTTTGTTTATCCGTACTATCCGTACTTAATATTATAAATGCGAAAGTAACTATGTCTGTCTGTCTCTTCTTCATGCCTAAACCACTGAACCGATTTGAATGAAATTTGGTACAGATATAGTCTGGGACCCAAGAAAAGACATAGGATAGACTTCATCCCGGAAATCCCCCGGGAACGGGAACTATTATTCCACGCACACGAAGTCGCGGGCAAAAGCTAGTTTAATATATTTATTTAGAACGGAACATAAATTCCAGTACCAAGGGACAACGCAGCTTATTCAGCTCCATTCAGCTTATGTCCATAAGAAACAATGATTTTGTACGAAACCTGAAGGCGTACTCTTTACCCAATTAGTACAGAATTAAAAAGACAGACCTTTGTCCACAGATACCTCTGGATCCGTATAGCGTTATTCGAGCGACAACTGGCGAAGATTATAGAGCATCTGGTCAGCAACGCTAACCGCTACTACGAACGTGACGCCCTGGTAGCTGATCCGGACTACGGGAGCATCCTCAGCTCCTTGCTGGTCGGTCCTTGTGCCCTGGAGTACTCCAAGGCTAAGCCACCAGCTTGCTTCTGGACTGATCCTCCTGCGGACGAACTTGTGAGTGTTTTGGTGTTGGCTTTCATGTTTTGAAAGTTTAGTTCAATAATGAGGTCTAAAGCATAGTTGATAACTATGATTTTTGTTTTTCAAATTAAGTAGCAACGTGTAAGAATTTTTTGGAAAATGACTTTCATTTTTGATTAGAAAAATAAACACTGGGCAACGCACGTATTGGTTTTGAGAGTGTAACTAATGAATTGAAATTTATTTTCTTCGACCTTCAATATTTCCGAAATTGAAACATTATTGGGTCCTGACGTATGTCACATAGTTTTTAGAAAAAGAAACTGATTGCAGCGAGTGATGGAAAGATCATACTATCTTTTTATATTCGTTATAGTGTAGAATGCTTTAATAAAACCACAGGTTCAAAGACACAGGATGTCTGCGGGCACCACGACACCGCCCTCCGTTCGGAGGCCAATATTAAATTTCAAGAGAAGTTTGAACGCTTCATCCGACGATGGCAGCTCAAATAATCCAGGTATTTTTTCATGTTCAAATAACTACAAGATTTCCTTAATAACTTCGCTTTAAGTTTGAAGTGAAGGCAATTATATACATAAGTCGATCGAAAAGCACTACGAAAATACTATGTAAGTACTTACTTACCGGGTAGATTTTTTGTCTAGAATATTTCCCGCTGGTCTAAATCTAGCTTCAGACTGTAGAAAAGTAACAATAGTAATACTGTAAGTTGTATTATTCAGTACTGATTTCCTTACCAAGTACGGGTGCAGCTAGTACCAAAGTTTCTCGTCTAAATCGGTACATTTTTAATCTACTTTTCTTACAAAGCTTACAAAGTGAAACTTTTATTTTAGGTACAGGAAAAGCGGCCGGCTCCAGCGCCAAAGATTACGTAGAAAGTTTACACCAGAACTCCACAGCCACGCTTTTGTACGGAAAAAACAATGTCAGAGTACAGCCGGTGAGAATAAAAACCTTTTTTCCGCTGATTTATTTGTCCTTGTTTATGATGTGTGTTGAGTTTTATTAAATTTGGGAAACGGATCGGATCCGCTGGTCCTTCGGGAAAGGACCAATCATACGGGTACCTACTTGGAATTACTCGAATGTTCTGGGTTTCGGGTAGTTTATTCAATTTGTGTGAATGTTGGGCGTACTTTCGTCGTAGGATATGTTAGGGCTTGATTTAACTGACAGAGGTATATGATCTTATAGGTTATAAATCAATGAAATGAATTTCTTATGAGTAAAAAAGACGTACCTACGTATGTTATGAGCGCTCCACGAGTAGCACATTAGGACTTGGCTAACTCACTTATATCAAACCCAGAGTTGAGTTCAATTTTATGACGTTTCTACATAGTGTGACATTACAATATGACGTTATAAGTATGTCTGCGCCAGTGTTACATTTGTGAACTTCGAATAAAATATCTACGTCTTTTTTACTTGCAACTACACACATCAAAAGTGTCTAGGGATATTTCAATTAAACCTAAATTACTAAAATTCTATTAACTTTTTGTTAAAACATGTACACATTAAAATAAACCTTGTTTAATAGACTATTTAATCTGATAATAAACTTTTAGATAAAGTTAAATTTAAAAAAAAACTTAGAAGAAGAGAAAAAACTCAAACAAAATTTCAATCTTAACTTTATTTTTGAAACATCAAAACTCAAACAAAACAACAATTTTTTTTATAAAAATTCTTGAAAACTTAAAATTAATATTCCGTGGATCCACCTAAGACTCTCCTGACACATCTGCAGCGGTTCTGCATACTCAAAACAAGGGTGTCAATATCCTGTTGTGGAATACTGTCCCATAATTGCCGTTTCTGAAGCCATGAAGACCAGTCAGAGCGTAATATCCAGGCTTTGGTCATGTAATCGTGTCACGGAGGAAGTGGTGGAACGGCACTGAGGACCTCAACGCATTACAACACATGTACAGGACCGATTCATAGTAAATGCTGCACAAAGTCAACTAAATGCAGCGGCGATGCAATTGGTTCAAAGGCTACAGAGAGAGTATGGTTTGCTGGTAAGCGATCAAACTTTGAGAAGGCGAATGCATGAAGTCAATCTACGTGCTCGTAGGCCATTTTGGGTATCAGCACTAAGGAGAGGTAATCGAGGAAGAAGATTACAATGGGCTATTGCACACGAAAACTGGAACCATTCTCAATGGTCACTTGTGCTTTTCACTGATGAATCTAGGTTTGGATTTCATCCTGATTCGCGAAGAGTACGTGTTTGGAGAAAACCTGGACGTTGGAATCGACTGCAGCACCCACAACAAGTTCATGCATATTAAGGTGGCACGATTATGGTTTGGGCAGGAATTCGTCTCGGCGGTAGAACGGACCTCGTTTGGATACAAGGCAATATGACTGCTCGAAAATACCGAGATGAGGTGCTAAAGCCTGTAATCTTGCCCCACAGACAGCAAATGGGACAAAATTTCCAGCTAATGCACGACAATGCCCGTCCACATACGGCGCGTATCGTTACAAGTTGGTTACAACAGCATGTTATCCAAGCTTTAGACCGGCCTGCACAATCCCCTGACTTAAATCCTATTGAGCATGCCAGGAATATGCTTCAGAGAAGAGATCGTAGGAATTTCCCTGTTGATATTGTGCATCAAAACCAGCTTTTCTTGCATCTTAGCAGGATTTGGGACAGTACTCCACAACAGGATATTGACACCCTTGTTTTGAGTATGCAGAACCGCTCCAGATGTGTCAGAAGAGTCTTAGGTGGATCCACGAATTATTAATTTTAAGTTTTCAACAATTTTTATAAAAAAAAAATTGTTTTGTTGTTTAGGTTTTGAAATTTCAAAAATAAAGTTAAATTGAAATTTTGTTGAGTTTTTCCTCTTCTTCTAAGTTTTTTTTTAATTTAACTTTATCTAAAAGTTTATTATCAGATTAGATAGGCAATTAAACAAGGTTTATTTTAAAGTGTAGGTGTCTTAACAAAAAGTTAATAGAATTTTAGTTATTTAGGTTTAATTAAAATATCCCTAGACACTTTTGATGTGTGTATTTATGTAAATTGATTATTTTTTTACGGTGATAAATACTTTATTTTCAAGGACTTACAAAGAAGAATGGTCTTCCTTCTAAGCTTATTATTTGTCATCTTTACGATACGGTGTTATTTTACAGGCGAACCACCTCTGATAAACGTCCCAAACTTCAAATTAATTTAGCCAGACATAATTGAAATTGAAATATTGAGAAAATTTTCTCTTATCTTAAGTGGAATTTGTAATTTTTAGTAGACACTTGAGAATAATTTGACGTTGAATAATTTGGTATTATTTATAGAAAGATGTAGAGGAACCGATGCCTGGGTACTTAAGTCTTCATCAGACGGCAGCAGGGCTCGTCATCAAATGGACTCCAAATCAGCTGATGAATGGGTACGCGGAGAGTGAGGGAATCGACAAAAGGTAAGAGCTATGTTAATGAATAGATTTGTAGTGAAGTGATGTGAATTGTAGTGTTTTTGTTAGAAATCTTAGTAGAGAAAATTATGAATGAGAGATTTGACAAAAATCACTTTATGAGTGAACACGATTACGCGTTCTAACATCTTGAAATCCTTTTTATTTTAACTATATTTAATTCTCATTTATCTGTAAAATTACGTTTTTTATTATGAATGTAGATAAATAAATAAATAATAATTTTAGTCAATCGAGTTGGCAAAGTAGAGTCGTCACACTGACTCTCTTTTAGAAAATCATATTCAAGAAATGACATTTACACAGCTACATACAAAAACATCACCACCCTTTAAAACTTCATTACAAAAACATTCAAATAAAGAAGAGCCATAATTTGAATTGAGAACAAAGTCGTTCATTTGTTTAAATTTAAAGTAATACCTTCGTCGTAATTGAACTCGTAATTCCAGCCATTATTACTGGAGAGGCGTAACCTTTAAAAATAAGCTCTGTTCTCGAAGTTAGTTACGTCGTACGTGATAAGTAAAAGTTTAATGTAGGTAGCTTGTATCACCATTATACTGCGAAGTGTTACTTTTGCAACTTATTTATACATTGTATGCTGTACAGCGTTTGTTTTTAAGTAGCAAAGTATTTCATTTTACTTAACAGCTTTGCCTGCAGCCTTTGCTCTTTTATGTAGTGTTTTTTTTTGTTTATGCAGTTTCCTTAAGAATATTAAAAGGTGTTGGAATACCTTCAACGCCGGAACGGTGTCTTTTCTTTCTGGTATTTTTAAAGACGCTGAATTTTTATTTCATGAAAATTAAAACTTGCAGCTATGTGCTCTTGTTTTGTTTTACTACGAGGATGAGACGAATATTTTTGATGTAATTATGTTAGCTTCGTTTTTTTTTACTGTTAACCTAAAAAGAAGTCATTTTACTTATTATCATGTGCGTCGGATAAACCATATTTTATTATGTATATGTTTAACTTACCACCAGATATAGTAACATATAACAGACAAAAATAGTAAATGATCTCCAAAAGTATGTTTTGTAAAGTATTCTAGTAATGAACCTATTTGCCTTTTTGTAGAATGATTCTGATTTCGACTAAGGTAAATAAAATGCATCAGTAGTAGATCTGGCGCTCGGCGTGAACCTTACGCCGAAGAGAGCATCGAGCATTCACACGAAATTTACATTACAAATTTACAATGTAATGCTCGCGCAAATGCTCGTGATAATTAAATAGGCCCTTTTTCAGATCAATATTAGGCAAAATCATAGGTTTGTGTAATAAGTAGTTAGCTTAGTTTAGTATATTAACCCTCTTACTAATAATCGCTATGTAAAATTTTGTCTTATTTTATTTTATTAAATCATCTAATGAGGAAGCATCTAGACGTATTGTCACAGCTATCTACTTCTAATATATAAATAACGTCTGGTCTGTGCAAGATTGTATACATAAGTATATTGATGTGTATAACGTTATTGTGTCGCTATAACGTTATTGATTAACGTTATAATGTTGTTCTGTTACAATGTAACGCAGCTTTTATTGGTAAGAGGGTACTTAAAGCATCTTTTCTTCGACATTGTTTATGTAGCATGACCTTATTTTTTTTTTATTATTGACTAATCTGTACAATACTGGACATCGATATTGAGCTTTTTTGGGGTTTGTATTGATAAAGGGAGGCCCCCGAGAATTTGCCAATCCGGTATCGTACATAATTATCATGATATCTCTAAAAGTATGCGTTTATGCAGTTTTAGAATGGGTTTTTGGGGAGTTTGGGGAGCCCTCTTTACCCACCCCTCCGAAGCCAAAAAACCCTAAAAATGGATGTCCAGTGTTGTACAGTTTTACCATTACCTTTTTATCATTATTTCTCGTCTCCTGTGTTTTATGTTGCTTTGTAGTGTCTGTGTTGTCTGTGCGTGTAGTGCGCTCCGTTGTCACCTAGTGCATGCGTCTGCGTGTCAACACACACATGTTCTGTGCAGCCTGGCGCCCATCTGCACAGTGTACCGCCGCCGCTGTGCCGGCCCTCTGTGCATTGATTGGTAGGTACGTGCTTTTTAAAGCTGGCCATTGACGGTCATTTTTCGCGACAGTCTAGTCGTAGCAAAAATTGTGGCGTCACTCCAAATCGTTTAGGCAGCCAACCAACTCTTGCATTTCGAATCGACACTCACGATCAAATAAATTTTGGGAAAGTCGTGATGGCCCAGTGGATAAGGCGCCCGCCTCGTGTGTAAGAGGTTGTGGGTTCGAATCCGGGCAAGTACCAATGTGATTTTTTCGATTCATATGTACTTTCTAAAGTTTATCTTTGACATCACTGACATTCCGTGCCTCGGAGAGCACGTAAAGCCGTTGGTCCCGGTTGTCTTTCGTAGAACTTTGACAGTCGTTACTGGTTAGCCAGAAACTCTGACCAGTCTAACCAAGAGGTATCGGGTCACCCAGTTACTGGGTTGTGGAGGTCAGATAGGCAGTCGCTTCACGTAAAACACCGGTATCCAACTGAATCCGGTTAGGCTGGCAGCCGACCCCAACACGGTTGGGGAAAGGCTAGGGAGATGAAATGACTCACGATCAAATTTTGGACGTACGTCCGTTCAAGTCACGCGCCAAAATGACCGTCAATGGCCATCTTAAGCTACTTGTAGACACCGCGAGGCGAGGTGTGTAACGGGAATTGGGTTTTGACACCAGCACAACTCGATTCCCCCCACAAATTTTGACTGTCAATATTGAACTATGTCACTTTTTTAATAACTTTTAACTAAGTATTTCTTGATTATGAAATCTAAAAAGTAAAAACTTAAGTGGATTTCAGGACTAAAATTGTCTTCAAATTAGTTCTTTCTCTGTCAAATACCCAATTGGGTCTTCTGCGGCTCGGCTTTACTTTATGTAGAGCTTGTGCGTTGATTTCAGTGCTTGCTTAGTTATAAGTACGTTTTTTTTTAAACTCAGCATAAAATTAGCTACGTTAGTCACAAGAAGTAATAATTCAATGTGAAAGTCATTCTCTTTGTTTGTTACTTTTTGTCACATAAACCGTAGAAAAATATTAAGTTTCAAGAAGTCATGGAGAAAGACAGTTTAATGGTTTATTTGTAGCTATTTATCAATTTCATAAAGCAAATTTTACAAAAATACAGTTAGTTCAGCAAAATAACTACAAACATTACACCGCTTTGTATTTAATACCATAATACCGGGAGGTACTTTGAAGATTATCCGTCTGGCAAATATAATATACTAATATGGGTATTTTGTTGATAACAGAATGGTAATTGGGAAGTTTAATAGGTTCGTGTTCAGGGACCTAATTCTCGGTTTATGTGATATAATATCGAATTCGATAAGATATCGAGAGTCTTATATCAATCAAAAATATCACAAAATTCAATGACAAATGAATGAAATGGTTGGATAATTATCTCACTCGATAAACTGAGAATACCGATTTATCCAAATAACTCGATATCCGCCATTTTAATTTGATAAATATCGATTTTGATATTTATCTAACGCACGAGAATTGGGCTCCTGGCCTGATAATAATATGACGATAACGATAATAATATCAGCCCAATAATGTTACCAATCATGGAGTATGAGTTTCCCAGCAGTATAACTGACCCTCTGACATTCACAACCTACTTGGGGTTGTGGAAGTCAGATTGGCAGTTGTTTTTTGAATAATTCTGGTATTCGGGTACACTAGAAGCCGACATCATTGTTGGGAAAAGGCGAGTTTGCTTAAAAGACAATTTATTACAGGTTTCACTGAAGTTATAAATAAATAACTTAAGATTTAACATCTCAAGTTGTTTATACATTAGTTTATCTAATAAATAGCTTAAAAAAACTTTCTTTTTCCAGTGTATACTGGGCGATGTCTCTACAAGTTTGCGTATGGGAGGTGGTATACGTCCACGTGCATCGATCGCAGGCCAGCGATGCTCTCATACTGGTTGGTCAGGACGGAGTGCAGAGACCACCCATACATTTTCCTAAAGGTAAGATATTCTAGAAAATTCTATCATCACCGTCATATCACAGTCGTTTACGGCTGGACAAAAAATTTTTCAACATTTCTCCAACGATGTGCGGTACTGTGCCACCTGTAACCAATTTCTTTCTCCATAATTATGTCATGATAATTTGTAGGCAATATTAGTAATTTTATGATATTAAAATGACTAGCGGACCCGGGAGACGCCCTGTCCAAAAAAGCAGGGCTACAATAAATATTATAATATTTTAAAAACCGACAGCAGACTTCTTGGTTTTCAAACCATATAAGTATCTAATAAAACAAACACATATTTTTTTTCCAAAAGTTCTCAATAAGGAACTTAATATACACACGATATCTAAAAGTCCAGACGAACACAAGTACTTACAGAAGAATTTGATTAGATACAGAGATAAGTACAACCGAAATTCATAATGTTTGTACTTCAAAACTTATCCAATTTTCAAAGTAGCTAATCTTTTATCTTATTCTCCCATCTGAATGGTAAAAAGGACTTAAAACATATTTTAGAGCCAACGGCTTTAATATCAATCAAAGTTATTCTCAAAATTGCCAAGTTAGGTTTTAATTTAAGAGCATTTTACTGAAAGTTTGGAAATAAAATCATGAATTATTACATGAAATATTCGCGCTCAAGTACCAAGAATATTAATTCTTGGTACTTGAGCGCGAATATTTCTAATAAATGGCTAATGCCGACGTAGCTGAGTTAAAATTTTGTTAATTATGTATTTTCGTTCTTAGGGTTTTGCATCACTTTTTTATTGGGCTGATGTGATGTAGGATTTTATTAAGGGAAGAAAAGCAGCAAAAGTATAAAACACTTGATGGATTTAATTTGTAATATAAAGATGACACGGCTTTACGGTACGGTTCCTGCAGTGGTTAAACGACTGGTTGTTGCGCAGCCTAACACAGATTCGTTATCAACATGGGACAAATATTTGTATGGCCCACAGGTTTTCCATTGGCATTTACATTTGTCTCGAATATGTATAAGATTTAAACTTAGCGAATCCACGATACATTTGAAATTTCTCGCGTGCAGTGCTTGAAAACGTTTCTTTAAACCGACTCCAAAAAAGAGGAGGTTGACAATTAGTCGAAATCTATTAAGTATAAAAATTTAAACGCTAATAACCATTAATTCAAACTGTTTTTTTTTTGTTTCAGGAGGCCACTTACTTTCATTCCTGAGCAATTTAGAAACGGGGCTGTTACCTCACGGTCAATTAGACCCTCCGCTTTGGTCGCAAAGAGGCACTGGGAAGGTACAAAATAAACTTATTATTGCATGCTTCTGTTAATATTTAAGTATACACTTGTAACTTTCTTCTTTTTACTTGATTCTTAGGAGTGGTCATATTTTCGTTACTGCCATATTTTTGAAAGATAATCTACTAAGGACTGATTTTTCAATCATCAGTTAATTTCTATCTGAGGAATAAAATATAACGGCTTGACATATTTTCTATACAAAAACTGTCAAAACGTCAAACTTACTCTTCAGATAAAAGTTATCTGGCGATTGAAAAATCGGCCCTAAGTATGCTATCTTGTTAAATATGGTCAAATTGGTCATGCTGTTTACTCCATTTAAATCACTTTTCAAGTTGAAGGTTACTAATAACCTATCTATCAATGAATCACTTTACTAAAGATAAATATTTGACAAAGGACCAAACATTAGATGTACTTCAAACTTTCGCGTTGCATATTTTTAAAATATTACTGACAACAAACAAAAGATACGTGCGCGTTAAATCCTGTTACACAGTAATACTTTAAAGGACCAAACAGCAATAGATATATTATTATTGAGAATAACCGTTAAAGGCAGAGTATTTTTCCTATTTCTAATATTAAAGTATTGGACTTCAATTCGTTTGAATATTTGAAAGAACACATACATTTATATATTCATAACTTTTTTAACAAAACTACTTTCAGTCGGGTCGTAATGCGATCTTAATGGTCATATGACTCGTATGCTAATGCAAAGTGGTACACAACCATTTCAGTACTTACCGCTAGTCGATAACGCTTGATAGCGCGCTGAATATTTAGAACATTACTGCTACTTCTAACACCTTACCTTTAATTGGCATGTAGGTTTAAGGCAGGTTTACCCAAATGGTTATTGGCACTTTCCTTAAAAGACTGGTCCGTATTCTGTTTTGCATGTTTCATTACACCAGAATTTTGATTATATTTTCTAGCTAGAGACCCGCCTCAGCTTCGCACGGGTGTTACAAATATGCACGTATAATACCTATTATCCTACCTTTTTAATCAGTCTTTGCCGAATACTCAAACGTCACTTAATTTTAAGCCGCTCTCAAATCTGTTGCTATCCTTACTTTATCCCTTTAGAGTGACAAAGACAACAGCAGATTTAAGAGCGTTTTAAAATTAAGTGACTTTTGAGTATTCAGAGGTCTGTATATAAAAATAAACATGTCAAAAGTCGTAGTTTTTAAATCTAACCATACAAAGGAATATTCAGACAGCGTAAAGCGACATTGTTTTATACGTAGAGACTAGCTTTTGCCCGCGGCTTCGCTGGCGTTAAAAAGAGACAAAAAGTAGCCTATGTTACACTCTATCCCTTCAACTACCTTCACTTAAAAAATCACGTCAATTGGTCGCTCCGTTTTGCCGTGAAAGAAAGACAAACATACGGACAGACAGACAGACACACTGTCCCATTTATAATATTAGTATGGATGTTTTGACTTGAAATCAGACAATGATCCCTGAGTTTGTTTCGGCCTGCCTTCAAATGACAGTTAAGAAATGCTGATTTATTTTCTTTCAGGTGTTTGGCCGTGGTAAAGTGAGACGACGGCCATTGCCAAGTCTGTGCGAGAGCGGTGAAACTGAAGAGCCTGAGTGGGAAGAAACAGCAGGAGACTACGTGTTCCGGATCGTCAACAATGCCATCGCTGATAGAGAAGGTACTTCCTTTATATGTATTCTTCCTGAGTTAATATAGAAAAAGAAAATGTGATCCGGTCTTCTATTAAGCCCGTGGAAGATATTTTTCCTGGACTATATTATCCCACTGCAGGGCAAAGACCTCCACCGAGTTCAACTAGGTACTCTTTTTAATCACCTCCATGAATGTTAAATTCATCCCACCCCTTTTTCCGACAATTAAAGATTATCTGGGGAATAGAAACGCTACTAAATTAATAACTAAAGACACTTAATACTACGTTTATAGTATTAAACCTTCGAACACACGTGATTCACACGTTGAAAGGTTAAGCAACT
The DNA here is from genome assembly GCA_033675125.1 of Athetis lepigone. Lineage (NCBI taxonomy): Eukaryota > Metazoa > Arthropoda > Insecta > Lepidoptera > Noctuidae > Athetis > Athetis lepigone. Next base: position 7,693,137 of record CM066235.1, on the reverse strand, counting down.
ATTCTCACAATTAATAGCTTTACTTTCAAGCAAAACATGTAGGAATAAACTCAGGTTCTATTCTAACACCATTAGATCATAAATATACCTATTATTACATTTCATACATTAGGTATATTATTTCCAGCAATGCGCCACTCACTGCTAGAACGCGCCGTGCAATCCCCGCCCCGCACCCCGCGCCGCCCGCTGGCGTCCACATCGACGACGTCATCCGACTCCTCGACTATGTCAGTTGACTGTCCACCATCAGCTGGAATCAACGGGATCCCACCGCCACCACTTACGCCGATCCCACATCAACCCATAGAACAGGTATAACTACTACTGCTATAATGTGAAAATGTAGAGGAACAAAAATTAAGAGTGTAACGTTACTTGGCGCCCAACATGGGACTTTTGAAAATCTCTCTCATACTGGACATTATTTTGAAATTTATTTATTGTAAAAGTTCTTTTACTTTTGATACAATAACTTATGAGAAATAAGAAAAGCTGCATTGCAACAGCAACAATAAATAAATGGATATATATTAATATTGTACCAGTCCCAAACGGGCGCCAACTCCTTAGCACATTAAAAAACGTTTGTTTTAAAGTTTTGAACATTTTGACCCATGTTTATTTTATCATAATTTACAAATCTAATTTAGAGTGTTTAGTTTCATATTAATATATTTGATTTTATATCATGAATAGTTGGTCAAAAATTATTGGCGCCCAGCATGGGACTCAAATATTCTACCTTTATGTTTCCAGGCTGCTTCAATTGAGTTAGTATGCAGTACAATGCGCCGTCAGATAATATCGCGTGCATTTTACGGCTGGCTGGCCTACTGCCGTCACTTGTCTACAGTGCGGACACATCTCAGCGGCCTTGTACATCCTAACATCATACCTAGAGGTAAAATAAAATAATAAAATAAAACGGTTGATAGCAATTTGATTTATACCCGTATTGTATTAAAATCATCACCAACCATTCGAAGAATTGACATAGCTTTTTATTCTTGCAGAGAATGCAGATGGTGGTCTTACGGATGAACGATGGCTCGCTATGACAGATGAGAATGGTGCGATTCACGATAAAGATGAAGTGTACCGACTTGTATACTACGGAGGAGTACAACATGACATTAGGCGACATGTGTGGCCCTACTTACTTGGATACTATGAGTAAGTATCTTTTATTTTTTAAATCGTTAAATGGCAACAAGCTCATGGCCCACCGGGTGCCAGATACCAGATATGCCACAATACCAGAGACATTGCAAAAGGCTTTTTCAACTGAGATTCAATAAATATTTTTTGTCTATTAATCATTAAAATTATAATGCCATCATGATCTTGCCATTCTCATCGTAAGAGGAGAAAACTCTACTACTGCGTAATTCAAATTCAAAGACGAAATGTACTTATTCCCTAACCGTAATAAAAAGCTCGCGACAGAAATTGTAAAGTTGTAGTATTTACCCTTACAGCTACTTCTTAAAGAACCTTACATACCCATACAAGTTCCTTCCTAAAGAGCCTTACCTACTACTATTTTGTCAAATAAGCATTTCTTTTTATTTTCTTTTCTTAACTTATAATTACTTAATCTCTTTCCATAGATTCGGTTCTACAGCAGAGGAGCGAGCTGAGCAAGACACGGCATGCCGTCGACAGTACGAGACGACAATGTCGGAGTGGTTGTGTGTGGAAGCCATCGTGCGACAACGTGACCGGGAGGCCACGGCCGCGTCCATTGCGAGACTGACTGAAGCGTCGGGGAAACTGAAGCCCACAGACAATAATGATACTAGTGAGGTATGTATCTCCTATAAGACATGCGTTTGAATTCTACAAAAATGTATACATTGTAGAGGGTTATTTTAGCCCAATAATGTAGTACTTGATGCCTATTTCATAATCGTTTTGGTAAAAAAAGAATATATTTCTAACTTATTAAATTAAAGCTACAATGATCAACTCGGGCCCGTGGGCTGCATGTTGCCCACGATCCTTCTTGCGGCCCGCGAGAGTTTTGTTAATGGACGTCCTCGTTTAAGTTTATGATTTTTTTACACATTTCATGTTTAATTAAGGAAAAAAAATTAAATAAATAAAATGTTTTTAAGTGTCATCTATGACAGATATGTAATACAAGTGCCGTCAATATCTTTTTTTGTTCCTATATGGTCTACCATATAAAGTTGCTGATCTGAAAGGATTGCTTTATTTTAAGGTTTTCGAAGACGACTGCAGTGTGATCTCGGACAATCCACCAGTCGTGTCGCCAGAGCCGAGTGAAACCGAACAGAAGCGACCAGACAAGCCCGTCCTATCGCGAGCACCCAGCATAGACGAAGTCGAAAACATCGAACTGGACTCTGAAAGAGACAAAGAATCGAAACAGAACGGAGAGACTGAGAATGGTGATAGTAGGGATGTAGATGTAGACAGTCTGAAAGACTTAGAAGATGAAGATGTGCACTTAAAGAGTGTTGTCGAAAACCCTGATATGAGAAGAGAGAGTATAGCGGAGATTAAGAGGCTGGCAGAAGAGATCGTTCAGAAAGGGGATGGTCGAGGGCTGCTGTGCAGTGTGGATAGTGCACAGTTGAATGGCAGTGACTTCAGGTCTTCGATAGACGAGAGTCAGCCCAGTCCTCACCAGCAGCATACGAGTGTTATTATAACGAATCCGTCGGTTGATCTGGTGGCTGGTGGGTCTCCTGTTTCGGGAGGTACTACTGGTAAGGTTAATTTGTAATAAAACTTTTACTTTTTACTTTTTTTTACTTTTTAACTAATCTAATATTGTTAATATAAAAGGTGGTGTGTATTAAAATTGTAACATTTGGTAGAATACACATCATTTCCAATATTCTCGACTTATTTGTAACTAGCTTCTGCCTGCGACTTCGTCAACGTGGAATAATAGTTCCCGTTCCCGGGGGATTACCGGGATGAAAACTATGTTCTTTCTCGGGACCCAGACTAAATCTGTACCAAATTTCATTCAAATCGGCTCAGTGGTTTAGACGTGAAGAAGAGACAGACAGATAGACAGACAGAGTTACTTTCGCATTTATAAAATATTAGTATGGATTAGTATGGATTGTCTGCTAAAAAAGGAAAACTTTAAATAGTTTGTTATAATGTTCAACAAATAGTTACCTAAGTTCGTTTCAAGAAGTGGTTAAAGATAAGTTAGAACATTACATGCGATGATCAATTTTTATGTCTGACTACGACATATAGGTAAATGGTAATCTCGATTATTTCAGCCAACGCGAGTCCTGCTCGGAGCCCTCTCGGTGTAGTGCGTGAAGAGTCGCAGTCAGCCGGCGCCAGCTTCGATACGTTGGAGCCTGCTGACAGGAACGCGCCGGACAATAGATCTAACTGCGTGTCACCTGCGAGCTCTAATGGTGGTGTTTACTCGGTGAGTGGGACTAGATTTTAAGCTCTATTATTCATTATATGTATTGACTACAGTAAACTATTTCTAAATTACCTGTAAGTTTATAAAATGCTGTTAACTTGCATTCAAAACTAGATTGCAATTAGTTTATTTACTATGAAGAGTTATAGCAAATACTATAGTACGTTTGATGGTCACACGATTATCGGGGCTGTATTGATCAACGTTATTAAAGCAAGTCTTAAAAATGGCACCTTCTGGATCTATTAAAAATGACTAAAATCACGTCTGCTTATTATTTTTATCAAAGTTGCTAAGGATATGCTATTTCATTGATTCGCTACATTGTTAAATAAACTGAAAATTTCTTATGTTTCAGAATGAATTAGTAGAATCGTTCGCTCTAAACCTGCACCGTATAGAGAAGGACGTTCAGAGATGCGACAGAAACTATCCTTTCTTTACGGACGAGAATCTGGACAAATTGAGGAATATTATGTGCACGTAAGTATTATTTTTAATGTAACCTCTGTATTGTGGATATCCTCTAATGGTTCAGATCCGGACTCTACAAATACAAGTATAAAGGTTTTGCCCGCGGTTTTGCTCGCGTTAGAAAGAGCTAAAAAGAAGCCTATGTCACTATCTCCACTTAAAAAATCACGTCAAATCGTCGCTCCGTAAAAGACGGACAAACAAACACACACACTTTCCCATTTATAATATTAGTATGTATGGATCCTACTTTATACATGGTGTATTTTGTTTGTGTGTTTTATACATTATGGTCGAAAGGGCATTGAACTTTTGTTAGAAACAGCTGATATTTTTTTCGAGATTTCAGAGTTGGTTCCATAATAAAAGTTGTTTGTTTTATGAGTAGAATCATCTCGTCGCGGGTTTTGCAAGACCAAAAATACACGTGGTAGTAGAACAACAGTACAATTGACCTGAAATGATTATAATCTGTTTACTATTCCAGTTACGTATGGGAGCACCTAGACACAGGCTACATGCAGGGCATGTGTGACCTGGCGGCGCCGCTGCTGGTGATGATGCGCGAGGAGGCGTCCGCGCACGCGCTCTTCAACAGCCTCATGAGGCGCGCTACTGACAACTTCCCTTCAGGACAGGCCATGGACGCTCATTTTGCTGACATGAGGTGAGCGGAAACCTGGAATTTATTACCTAGCTGGTATATAGTAAAGAGTTCTAATTTCTAAACCATGAAGTGTAATGAAACTTTTTGAACACGCTGTAGTTTTATACAAACGTTTATCCGCTTTAATTTTTTATCAAAAGCTTCTTTTGCAATTACGGCATTCAAATTAATTATCACTATAGCCACCAAAAGGTTTGTGATTTATATACGAGTATATAAATACTGGTTTTGTGGCTGATATTAAAATTTCTAATATCACAACAGTTTATTCAACCAGAAACAAAACCAATATTGTTATTGACGTGTGATTTTTTTTGTAATTTCAATAAACTAACAAATCGTCAAGCTAAATAAAAACGTTTAATAATACAAAATATCTTCTGAACTCCTGCCGGTCGTCGTCAATTTTCTATCGGAATAGAAAAGCCAACAACATCATCCATATAAACCACTCAACCCCACCACAATTGCCGCAGATCCCTGATCCAGATCCTAGACTGCGAGCTGTACGAGCTGATGCACGCTCACGGAGACTACACGCACTTCTACTTCTGCTACCGGTGGTTCCTGCTGGACTTCAAAAGGGAGCTTCTTTATCAGGATGTGAGTGTATTTTTATTTAGAGATGTTTTCTTATGAGAAATGTTTAAGGCTTAATCACAAGCTGATCTCAGCTACAAAATTAGAAGTATTTTCAGTAGATAGTGGCTAAGATTAACTAAGACCAATCTTTGAAGACTGAAAAATAACCTTCTGGTGTTTTTATAATAATCAAAATCATAATCAGAATCGTAAATCTTTATTTATCTCAGCATCATGAGTACATTATTTACATTGTAGGTAAAAGTCTAAAAGTACAATCTTAAATAGAGAAAGGTGCCTGCATAGGATAGCCCTGAGTTACAGATTACCCGGTTTTTATAGACATGTAATTTTTAACACTCATATTAACATTTGAAACAGACACACTTTTGTAGGACTATGGATATGTATGTTGATATTTTTTCAGAATAATTTTAAGCTAAATCGCATTATATAACCGAGATTTAGGACCTGTACCAGAGTCCATTTTTTATTGTTGGCGGCCCCAACCATATTTGACATGTTCATTGCCTTGCTTCTTTCTCTAAAGTAACTATTTTCTCGCACAGGTATTTTCCGCCTGGGAGTTGATCTGGGCGGCTCGGCACGTGGCGTCAGAGCACATGGTGCTGTTCATAGCGCTGGCCCTGCTCGAGACCTACCGTGACGTCATCCTCGCTAACACCATGGACTTTACTGATATCATCAAGTTTTTCAACGGTGAGTTTGGAGTCAATGTAAATGATTATATTTCGTCGCCAGTGGCTTCTTGGGAAAAGAAATCGATATGATGTGGATGATGATATATTTTTCTTTTTATTAACGCGCTTTTATTAGTTTCACCTGCATGTAACTGTCTTTTGGACTCGATTTTGCCCAATTTTGCACGATCAGATTTAATTCAAACTTAGAACACCTGTCAAAGACCGGTGACAATGTAATAAATAAAAAAGTAAAAGATGAAATTTAATATTGGATTACGAATAGCGTTAAAAGAAGTCAATGTTTATCTTGTAAAGAAAGCGTGGGGTGCAAAGTGTCAATAGTTATTAACATTTTATTGACAGATTTGAGTAGAAGGATCATAACTTTGATAATATTTTAAAGAGCACCCTTACCCTAGTATCTTAAGAATGCTCAGCCCCCGACTGGGGAGCATTCTTAAGATACTAGGGTTGTTACTGGATGGATTACTGGATGGTGACGGGATACTGGGGACCCCAGTGCTCTATAAACAGGCTCTTTATCAGACCCTTGTCTATTTTTTATTTACACAATCGACTTGACGGCTACGCCACTGGTCGTCGTATCGTGCCTGTTAAGACAAGTTTCCTTACGGAATAGCTAAAGCTTTAAAAATATTTGTCACAACATGCCTTCTGCCTATAGAAAACTCATAGACTAAATACATTTTGTTTCACAGAAATGGCAGAAAGACACGACGCATCTGCAGTGTTATCCCTCGCGAGGGACCTCGTTCTACAAGTTCAGACTCTAATAGAGAACAAATAAGTATCTCTTTACAACAATACTTTTATGAAGACTATGATATTTTCGATGACTGTTACTGGTAGATAAAGCAAGACAGCGTGCAGCGGGGTATAAAGTTTTAACCTTTATCACAAGAAGTTTGATAAAAATGTCAGTCTTTCAGACTTCCAATGTTACTTGTATGTTGCTTTTTCTATTTATCAACCCATTTGATTAGTAAATAGAAAAATCTACATACAGTTTACCTCGTAATTTGCGCTATCTATCAGATATACAGTTGATAGCCCTTTGTTCGTCTGTCAGAAAAGTAGACATATTAAGTAGTGTAATAGAAAAAAATATTTTTAGATTTATAAAGTAGACAAAATATTAAATATTGGCTATATATTAAGATAAATAGTATCGATATCGTCTAAACAATCCCGAAAGAGTTTTACTGAATATAAAAAGAAAATTATTTATGTGTATCAAAATTATAAAGTTAGACCCTATCATGTTTTAGATCGTTTCATAATGATAAAAATAAATATCGAAAATAAAATCAAAGAGGCTTTAAAAATCATTTTAAATCGTTAAATTGGTGTTATTAGCAGTGATCGGAGTAGGTAGAGTGATTTTACGTACTTGCATCATGAATAGTCATAGTAATCATAACATGGATAATACTTTATTCCGGGATTTCATTTTCGTATTTACGGGATTGAATCAAATATTGTGAATGAAGATTCATAATTGAGTCTTTGCAATGTCCACCTCTTCTATTCTTTACTGTTTCTCTTCTTTCATATATGTATTTTTATTATAGAAGGACGATCACATATTCTATAAAAAAGACAGCAAATGGGTAATACATTTCTTATTTTTATTGATATGTTCTTCATCCTACACATTACAATGTTTGAAATTCCTAAAAAATTTTTTTTTACGAAATCCCGGGATCCCGGAGGCATATCCATATTAATATATACGTGCCGGAGCATTGACCGCAAATCACTCTACCTACTCCGATCACTGGTTATTAGGTACGTAGTTAATTATATTTTTTGTCTACAGTACCTAAACTAGTAGATGCCAAAATAATTAAGACAAAAATGTTTATCAATTTATGACACTGACACGCGCTACGCGGCGTGGCGCGAGTTCTGAACGCTTAGGCCCTGTCCAGGAAGGGCGAACTCGCCGCGATTCTCTCGCGCGTGTCACGCGCGAATGTTGCGTCCAGAGCCAACGCGTATAGAGCGTACCTACGCGCGAGTCGTATTTCCTTCTCTTTCTCTTTTATATTTTTATTGGTGCCTAGTATCTCGCCAACGCGCGAGTGAATTTGCGCGAATCGAATCGCGGCGTATTCGCCCTTTCTGGACAGGGTCTTAAACGCGCGGACGACGCGCGACGGCTTAACGCGAGATTGGTGCCAATTCTCATATTTATCAACTAATCAAAATTTGTTTTCAATGCATATTTTTTCATGTTATTAAGAAAAGGGCAGAAGATAAGATGTTAGTTAAGACAGTCAAGACGCGACTGTTCGACGCTATTAAAAATATAATTACTAAAAATAAGTCAATTTACTTCAGACGCTAGATAAATTGACCGAACTGATCTTCTGTCCTTTTCATAAGAAAAAGGAAAGAGAAAGATGCGCTTAACTTAAATTTAGTATAGTTTGTGAACAAGAGAATCAGCACAATTATAAACAAAATACAAATAGAATATGCGTTAATTCGTCGGAATAAAGTGTCACCCATCTTTGTCAAATCATAAGAATCTTTAAGAATGTAAGAAGAGACAAGTTTTTTTATGTCACAGAGAACATACAAAGATAATAAAAGTTATTCCGACGAATTTCGTGGCCGTGTAAATTAGGCCCACATTTAAAATATGCACAAACATTATGTTTAAATATAATACTAAGGAAAGCTTGTTAAATGCGTAGAACATATTATAAAAAAAAACGAAATTAAATTACGGACAAAACTTACGTGATACAGAGTATTTTGACCCACCGCCAAAAATTTGCTTCAAGCAAAATAATGGGCGCTATACCATAATTCCATATCACGTTAAATACCTTTACTTGTCTCTATCGCCTTATGAAACCTATAATAAAATTCTCTAAAGACAATTATTTATAACTATATTATTATTCTAAAATTAATAAAAAGATATCTATTTACATTCATATTATTTGCAAACACAAGGGGTGTAAAAAGATACATTTTATAAACTACTGGGAGATATAAGGACAGATGAAGGGGGTTCTAAGGGGCCGCGCCTTCCTCCGGGTCTATTTTGACAATTTAAAAATTTAATTGCGAACAGTGTTTTTCTGTATGGAAATGACATTTGCAACGGATAACTCACGTGATCTTAGGTTCAACTCGCGTGTTTATTCTTTAGCCATACGACTTACCTGTGCACCTCGCGCTGTGACGAAAATCTGTCGGAATGCTATCGCTACTAAACGAACGAGGTGAACACGGGGCGCCGCGCGGGGATGCGGGAGAGGGGTCGCATTAAAACAAAGTGCACAGATAAGTCAAACGGGTCGCAGAAAAATGTACAGAGAATATGATGACGAGTTGGCAACGTCAAGTAACTTTTTACACCTGAAGTAAAGATTATATAAAAATAGATTATATAAAGATTAAAAAAATATCCCTATTCATAGGTACTTTTTACTTGATTTTAATTCACCCCTCCTCATGTGCCTTGTTCATCAATATCACAAGTAACTATCTGTTGATTGTAATGTGTAATTATGAATTGTTATAAACCCACATACATACATATGCATCTAAACTTTAAACAAAAATATTTACATTGATCAAAAATACGATTTAAATTCGTTCTCTTGAATATCCAAGGCATAAAATTCTTATATCTTCTCTCATAGCTACAATAAAATAGATGTTTTAACATTCAAAGAACTCAGTAAGCCAAAATTAGCTCGTCCATACATACGTAAAACAAAATGCAAATTCTTTCTTTAATTGATTTGATTAAATAAATAGCTACTTAATACCGTCTGATAACATATAAAGCCTGGACAATCAAGATGTGTAATCAGGATTTTAGGCTTTATTTACGTCATTAGGTGGACAATGTCCGCAGTCTGACTGTAGTGTGGAAAGTCCCTTATCTAACGTGCGTCTTGTCTGTCCGTCAGTGTAACCCCCTAAGCAGGATTATTTATCTACTGATAATGCCGGGAATGCGGACATTCCATTGTTTGTTATTCTTTTATTTTAATATATATTTTTGAATTTGATGTATTTAGGACAAATACATAGAGTTCTTTGCTAGTAATCAATGCACTGCTGAAACTACTGAAGCTAAAGTCATGGAATTTTGCTCAGAATTTCTTTTTATGAGTAGGCGAGTAAGCATTCCTGTAACACTTCTACCCCGTATACGTGCGGTTGCTTGGTAAAATTTAACACAAAAACGCTCATTGGTTTATTAAATTAAGTTGTTAACAAAACAACAAATGCTCGATGTTTTGTTACAAGCGAAAGCTTAAATTTATCAGCACCTTAAGGGAATAAAATAGGGAGTAGAAGTTTGTTTGAAAACAGATATGTTGACCATAAGACAAAGGACAGATTTAGAATACAATTTATTCATATTAAAAAAAAAAAAAAACAAAAAAAAAATGGTTAATTTTAATCAAATATCGTTGAATGCTGTCGTTATTTCGAATTCAATTATTTTATGATATAACAAACGTAAACAGTGTGCTATTAACATAATTATTTTATTCTATTTTATTTTTATATAATTTTGATATACCCGACAAATAAAAAACCTAACAATGTTTTAAAGGACCTAATATCTAAAAAGATTATAAAATAATACGTATCAAATGTGACGAATGATAAATTTTAATAGATGATAAATGAATTTTAGCTCCCCAAAATCTGGAGGTCTAAATAACCCAAAGTTATTTATTTTTATAAGAAATGTTTAATTAACATGTATCTACGTAAAATTCCTATTAATTCAAATTCTTATATTGAATTGACGTTTAAAACTGACGTTAAAAATAAAAGACATACTGACTCAAAAAAGTAAATTGAGTAATTAATAAAGTAAAGGTAAAAGGTGCATGAAATAATATAAACATCTGAAAAATTCTGTGCCATCAACTATACACATTTTAGGGATACGACCGCGAGAAGGGGGTTTGAAGTGGTCGTGAGGGGTTTTTGCCAACCCCCGACCCTCTCTTAGATAACAATGTATCAACATAAAATAAGCAAGCATTTCGAATTGCTTCATACAACATATATTTTCTAAAGAAATATGCGACGCTGATAATGTGACTCAAGCAATGATGTTATAAGTAAAATAGTGTAGATAGGTTACCCAAACGAAATTCTATCTTCAAAAACGGCACACTAACGCACACATACATTACACGTCAAAGTAGGATGACATGATTGAAGTAGTGCGAGTGAAAAAGAGATAAACGTCAAATGTAAGGCTAGCCGCACACACACAATAATATTGACAATAAAGTACGTATTGTCAATAATATTGTGTGTGTGCGGCCTGTATTGCGGTATTGATTATATAGAATCTAGATTATTGACAATCTTGTATTGACAATATTATTGTGTGTGTGCGGCTAGCCTTAACGCGACACTAGTATCATGTTTGCCAATTGGCAAACTTTTAATGTGCCACTTTTTGACTGCATATAATCTATCTACACTTTTCATATTCTTTATTGCACACAAAAAAACATAACATAATAAACTTATAGCAAACAAAAGACTTATGTACAATGGCGAGCTTAACCCAAAATTGAGTTTTCTACCAGCAAACCAAAAATTTTGTAGTGAGATTTGCAACGGAGGATATGCTTATGTGCAAAAAAAATACCTATTACTCTTATTAAACACTTTGTTACTTATAAAATCATTGGACTCAAGCCTTAAAGAGCGATTTAGACAGTCAAAGACTATAGATATTTTTTTTCTATACTTATACCTAAGCTGAAATTTATTGTGTATGCGCTTCTTGTATTTCGTCCGTATTTCAATTACAAGCTCAAAAATTAATCCTTTATTATTTACTCTAAGGTCGAGATAAGGATGCATTACCACGTACTTTGTCTTAACTGTCCTCGATCTCTAGGTCGCCATCTTACTTCGTTTGAAATCACTTGAGACAGTTATATTGTTAAGCCTAATAGTATACTACAAATGTTAGGTTTAAAAATATCTACCACTTTAAGACATACCTAGTTAGCGCTTCCAAAAGTTGGTTTGTTGTTAAGTAATATTTTAAGGATTACTCAACGAAAAATACTAAAAAAAAAAACATGCACGTTGTCTATTCCCGTGGAGTGATCCATAAATAATTTGTTAAGAATTTTAAGAATATTTTTTAAATAATATAAATCCTAATATAAGCGAGAACAAAGCGTATTTATTTAATGTTTCTATTGGGTGTAGCTACTATATTCTGATATTGTCTTTATAAATAAATTTCTATGTATACCGTAATTTTACAGTTAAGGCTTCTTAGATTTTTGTGCTGTTATTAATATCGATGTCTATCAAATCAAATTATTGTGATTATCATACGCTTAATAATATCTTTTTATGGTTCACACCAGGCTCAAAGTATTCAGAGAAATTAGAAAAGATTTATGAAGAGAAAACTGAAAAGCCATGTCGCGATACAAGACGGTTTATTTATGGATATTATAATTTGTGGTAAAGCAATGACAACATGGCATACAGCCTTGATACATGATACATCTTTTTTTTTAAGGAAATGTCAAAACTTTTACCTTGGTGTGAACGTAGTACAGACGCCAGCAACAGCTACTATTATCTGTCAAATTCTTTTAATAGATTTTCAACTCTAATTGGTGAAACATTGGGTTCAAGGTTGATTGAGAAAATTTGACAGCTTCGGGTAGTTCGGGGATGGCCTCTGTATCTGTCAATCCTAGGTACCTATTATATGACGGGCCTAAGTCCAAACTAAGCCAAGCTTTACATTCAGACCTGTGTTATGAACACGTTTAGTGTCAAATGTAGTAAAATATTAAATTATGTCTACAACTTTAAACTGGAAAACTGGGACACTTTTATGAGATTTTTTAGTAGCACTCAGACGCAAAAGCGATGTGTTGTTATTTTAATATGTATTAAATCTTTTTTTGGGCGTAACATTTTACAGCGCCAATTTTAAAAGCAAAAAGAAAAACAACCTGCTTAAAAATTATAAAAAAAAAATGCTCCTGAAGTTCTATAAAATTAAGTAATACTTAATCTAAATAAATGTTTGTACGAATCTGTGTAATGACCATTTTTAATACTTTTTAACTGATAAATTTTATTTACCACAATGTTAAATGTACAGTCGTGTAGCATTTAGTGTGAATCCTTAAGAAGTTTTATCTTTAAATGTACCTCATCGTTTTCATCTCCATTGTAAAGTTAATGTAAGGTACCTTAATTAGTTCAGATCCCAATGCATGTTTAGCACCATCTCCTAAACGTAGTCAAGAAAAAAAAGTAATTATGTGGTGGCCACAACTAAAAATGTATCATGCATGAAATTATTAACCAATTTTTGACTATTCCAGTCAGTTTAGAACATTTAAAATATGATCAGTTTTAAGATCTGTCCACCACATATTGATAATAGCCGTTACACGCAAATGGTATAATAAAAAAAATGTATTTAAAAAACGAACCTCCTATTAAATAAAGAATAAAACTGTTAATTTGAAATCACTGTAAAAAGAACACTTAAAATCTATAATTATGTACAATAAATCATAGCATTCGCCAATCGATGAATAAACAAAATATACTTAATCATTGAAACGTAGATAAGAACAATTTATAGTAAACAATTATTTTTGTGAAAGTCATCTTTGTCATTAAAATGTGTTTCCATTTTGTATTGTTGTTTTCTTGGTTTTCTTACGGTTAAATCCCTGTTGAAAAAAACATTCAGATCAATGTCAAATGAGGAAAATTGGTAAATAAGTAAAATAAAAATAAAAAATTAAATAATCAAAAAACCCCAACAGCATTTTCGAAAGTCGGTGGCTATTCTTCTGTTTCATGTATTTGTCATTACTACAGGGTTATTGGTAAAACACCGACATCCTCTCAGGACTATGTTACTATCATCATAAACAACAGCTTTTGTTCTATGATTTTTACAAAATGTTATACATTTACCAAAAACAAATCTTCAAGATTTCGTTGTCCTATCGAACACATTTCAACTCTGTATTGTGCCGTAATAACATACCTACGCTTGCCGCGCACTGTCCTCGTATGCTACGCAGACTTCGTCATATTTAGAGTGTTCAATTTAAATATTTTTAATTTTGTATTAAATTGTAATGAACTAAAATATGATAATTTTCAAAATGTCGTAGAACAAAAGTTGTTGATTTTGATGTTAGTAACTTAGTGACGAGAGGATGTCGGTGTTTTACCAATAACCCTGTATATGTAGTTAAAAAAACATATTTAATTGCCATTAAACATGATTGTTTAATTATAATAATTTATTATTCAAAATTCTTTACAGGATAAATTACATACTGTCTGAAATATACATCTTAATTCTAAGCCTTACGTGCCTGAACTAGGAAATCCTGTGTTTCAGGCGAGAAGATCTTAAAATAATTTAAAATTAACAAAGAATCAAAAGGATTCTATAGTATAATACAAATGTGTAAAAAATCTGTGATATAGACAAATTGAAATCTTAACTTCTAAATTCCTAACTAACAAAAATACTTAAACTAGGTCAAAATTTTATAAATTGTGCAGTTCCTTAAATAATAACAATAAGGTACTTAAACTCGGTCAAGAATTGTATAAACACAATTACATTACATTCTTTTCTCCTTTTTTAGGGTTCCGTAGTCAACTAGGAACCCTTATAGTTTCGCCATGTCTGTCTGTCTGTCCGTCCGTCCTCGCTTAATCTCTGTGACCGTTAGCACTAGAGAGCTGAAATTTGGTACCAATATGAATATCAATCACGCCGACAAAGTGGTAAAATAAAAATTGGAAAAAAACGTTTTATTAGGGTAGCCCCCCTATATGTAAATAGGGAAGTAGTTTTTTTTTTTAATTTTAACCCCGACGTGTGATATATTGTTGGATAGGTATTCAAAAATGAATAGGGGTTTACTAAAATCATTTTTTGATAATGTCAATAATTTCGGAAATAATCGGACCAAAAGGAAAAATCAAAGCGTCCCCCCCCCCTCTAACTTTTGACCCGTAGGTTTAAAAAATATGAAAAAATTCTGGAAAGTAGCACTTTATAAGGACTTTCTAGGAAAATTGTTTTGAACTTGATAGAAAGAACAGTTTTTGAACAAAAAAGACAAAAAGGTTGTACAAAATAATTTCTGCGTACTTAGTATGTCAACGTAACAAATAGCCTTTTTTTAAACTTATAAGTAGGTACACTTATTGTGACGGACGGGAAACTATGGAACCCTACATTGAGCGTGGCGTGGCCCGACACGCTCTTGGCCGGTTTTTTGTCACTCCTACAACTAAGACGAATTCAATGACACCTAAATGTCAAAGTCCGTTAAGCGGTTTAGGCTGTAGAGCGTGCCATAGAATGAGACATACATACATACGCCCGAAAAATATAATCCTCCTTTCGGCAGTCGGGTGAAAAAAAGTTTCTGCCTATAAGCATAGGTTTTTAGAAGCATCATAATTTTCCTTGTTTGTGGTTATGTTAGCTTATTCGGATACCACAGTGATTTCTTCAGCACACTTATTTTTCCCAGTATGAACGCCACAGTCATGGTATTTACACTGATTAACTAAATAGAAAAAAGCTTTTTTAAAAAAAAGATAACCGACTTCAAAAACTAAAAGCTCAAAAATAACTATTTCCGAAGTCGGTGGCAATGGCAACACAAATCAACCGGCAGAAGAGAAGCCACCGACTTCGGAAATAGTTATTTTTGAGCTTTTAGTTTTTGAAGTCGGTTATCTTTTTTTTAAAAAAGCTTTTTTTTTTTTTTTACTTTTTAGTTAAAGTCCAACATACAATCGTCTTTAAAAATCTACAACCCAAGAAAGCAAGCATGCAGGCAACGTCACGGGATACCCATTAGTGTTATATACTAAAACCTTCCCCAGAATGTAACGAACACTTTTCTGAAAACCGCATCAAAATCGGTTCAGCCAAACGCAAGATATTCGCGGACAAACATACATACATACATACATACAGGTCAAACAGAGAACCTACTTTTTTTTTGAAGTCGGTTAAAAATTTTAAATTGTCTCCGATCGGAGAAATCAACAATTTGAACCTTACTCCCTAGATGATGGCTCATCTTCTTGGAGTTCACATGTCTGTGTCTAGGTATTAATCACGGAATTATGAAACAAATATTATGTAGATTGTACTGTACCTAGATAGAGTAAACATCTTTCTCGGATGACAGATTAGGGAATTCACAAAGCAGAGCGTAAACAGTCTAATCGTCGACATATTACGTCGCGTAATAGTTCGGAGAATATCGATAAACAACCTACATAACAAACTGTAACAAATAACGAATAGAACCCATTAATAGAAATTGATACGTAGTATCAAAATCATTTTCGAGAATGAGTAACACCAGCAATTGATAAAAATATTTCCTTACTTCAAGATAACGGGGTATTCCTCGGAGCGCTCCTGTTTTGAAGCGCTCCTGACGAAGCGCTCCTAAAATATTCCGCCAAGCGCTCCTGTTGGGAGCGCTTAGAAAATCAAACTGAAAATATTATTATTTCATTCCTCGAAGCGCTCCTATGACGAAACATAGAGAAGAGCATGAAGTGTTCGTAACAAATTATATCGATAAACATTTCGACGGCTACTAGTTGCTTATATTAAAACTAGAAATAGCTAGAATAACTGAATAGTAAAAATAAAAGCTTTGATGAAAAGTACCAGGGTGGCAGAAATTGCCAGGAGGCACCTAAATGATCTCATATTATTATTGTACACCAACGATTAAAGTCTAAAATTATTTTGTTACTAGCTTCTGCCCGTGGCTTCGCTCGCGTGAGAAAGAGACAAAAAGTAGCCTATGTTACTCTCCATCCCTTCAACTATCTCCACTTAAAAAATCACGTCAATCCGTCGCTCCGTTTCGCCGTGAAAGAAAGACAAACAAACAGACAGACAGACACACTTTCCCATTTATAATATTAGTATGGATTATTCACTATAACGATCTTATTATTTAGTAATATTGTTTATAACTAAAATGTAGTTATAGATATATAACAGTACATAACCTATAGCTATCAGGAAAACAGAAATGAACTAGACGTAATTCCTTATGCGATACATGTTATTCCTTTCTTTCATATCCATCCCAGCAATAGGTTCCATAGATTGATCACAAATTAAAACAAACTTTTCACTTTTCGCCAATTTTTAATAAAACAAACTTTTCTTAGTACACAACTTCATGTGACGTAGGTGCACTCGCAACTAATGAGCTTAGAAGACAAAAAAAATGCGTATTCAATGTAAACAATATCTGGAAATGCTCGGCTGCATTCGGAATCACCCGGTAAAGCGACAACGCGACTCTTTAGGATAAAACAGGTAAGCGGGGTTGACAACAGCGGCTAGTGTCTTGTGTCACTAAAGTCATTAAAGTACGTAGTTCCAGTTCATTTATGCTTCCCTAGTAGTTTTAAAAAAATTAACAATTATGATAGTTGAACTTTAAAACGTCGATATCGATATCGTTTCTTACAAATCCTTCATGCTCTGCCCTATGGCCCTATGGTATCGTCACGTCATAGGAGCGCTTCGAGGAATGAAATAATAATATTTTTAGTTTGATTTTCTAAGCGCTCCCAATAGGAGCGCTTGGCGGAATATTTTGGGAGCGCTTCGTTAGGAGCGCTTCAAAACAGGAGCGCTCCGAGGAATACCCCAAGATAACGTGGTATCAATGATGGAGTCCATTGATTTAGTTTTAGTGTGATAAGAAAATTTGTTAATTAAAAAGAGAAAACAAATAATTTCAAGGAGGTACCTATCAACATATTAGTTTTTCGCGTTTTTTGCGGATTCCAAGCTACTTTCCTTCTAAGGTCATCTAGAACATTACTGACATCCCGTGCCTCGGAAAATACGTAAAGCTGTTAATCGGTCGTTCGTCATCTTTGTTAGTCGTAACGGTGTTGAGTGTAGTAAGAAGTCCGAAAGTCTGACAAACAGTTGTTCGCCTCATTGCCAGTCTGATAATTAGTTACCCTTTTTTAGACTCAGGGTTGAGAATTAACCGAATAGGGATGACGACAGCATTAATAAAATGGCATTCTGTTTAGTCCGTCTGATAGATCGGCCGAAAATACGGGACACGTATTTTTTGCTTGATCAAATTAATTAAAAAATACAAAGATAAAGAGCAACAAAGTTCCGGAGTGGGGGCTTTTGACGTCACCGTCCTGCGAAAATTGTATCTTATTGTGACGTCACGCGCAACTTTAACGCACTGTACCGTCGTCATTTTCGTTTACGAGAAAAAAGAAAAAATGCGTTTCCAAAATATTTTGATAATCTATCTGACGGACTAATTACTTTTTTTTTGTCGTCTTGCCTATTGTAGAGGACTCTAGGTTATGGGAGATCTGGCCAGACGTATTGTTTGAAAATTGTGCATGAATATATTTTATCCTGGTACAGTTTAGTTGTACGGGCCAGATGTAACACTGGTATTCAGTTGAATCCATTAGGCTGGAAGTCGACCCTAACAAGTTGGATTGGCGAGGGAGATGACGACCATACAGATAAGTACATATTCGTTTTTAAAAAAACAAACGCTCTTTAAATCTAAAATTGCTAACCTGCTTTCACGAAGCGTGGTGATCAATCCTCTTGCTCATGTCAAGTAGCCGTTTTGTCTAGCATTGGAACGATAGCAGGCTGATAAAATTATTGTTTATTGTTTTAATTTTATACAAATACTAGATGTCCCTCGCGGTTCCACTCACCTACCACTCTTACTTTGGTTACTATTGGTTGTTTGGTTGGCTCATGTAGGTCGTACGGTGATGTTACATATATAGCCTATCTCGATGAATGGGCTATCCAACTAAAAAAAATCTCTAAATCGGACCAGGAGCTCCTAAGATTAGCGCGTTAAACCATATAAACAAACCAAATGTTCAGATTATACTTTACTAGCTTTTGCCCGCAGCTTCGCTCGCGTTACTCTCCATCCCTTCAACTATCTCCACTTAAAAAATCACGTCAATTAGTCGCTCTGTTTTGCCGTGAAAGAAAGACAAACAAACAGACAGACACACTTTCCCGTTTATAATATTAGTATGGATATGGATTATATTATAGACTGGGCTAGCTTTTGCCCGCGACTTCGTCCGCGTGGAATAATAGTTCCCGTTCCCGGGGGATATCCGGGATGAAAACTATCCTATGTCCTTTCTCGGGTCCCAGACTATATCTGTACCAATTTCATTCAAATCGGTTCAGTGGTTTAGGCGTGAAGAAGAGACAGACAGACAGACAGTTAGACAGTCAGAGTTACTTTCGCATTGATAATATTAGTACGAATTTAGTAAAAATCTGTTAGACGCGAAAAGCTGACGTGACGTAGCACTAAAGAGCACGATAGGGAATCGTGATGTGTTATTACATGAGTTCAAAGTACCTGCCCGTAATGTTATCCATATATCTAGTAGGTCACTATATCAGATAAAACTGTAGGCAAATTAATGAGTGTCAGGAAATCGTCTGTTTCATATAATCCGGTATCTTTCTCTGGTTTTTCCCCAGATGCCTATAATAATAATACTAGCTTATTAGGGATAGCGCATATTACATACAACTTAGTGGTTATATATTGTTCACGATTGTGAACCCCCGCTGGCGCCATCTCAGGAGAATACAGCGAACCGCGAGTGACGTGAACATCGCGCGATGTCGACCTGCGCCGCCGCCGCTTCACTTCACTCACCGCACCGCCGCGCCACGCCGCGCCGCCGGAGCAGAGCCAATATCGCCGCGGGACTGCGCGCACGTCGTAATAAGTTGGGAGCACGACGCTACTCGCCAGGCAGTCCGCCATTTTATCCCTTTTACAAGTTTCAATAAACGAAGATTATTATACATTTAAAGGGTGGCATTATTTATTGGTCTCTCACCCCAACATATATAGTATATAGTGGTTCAACTTTTTTATCAAAAGTAGATCGCTACAGCCTTTTAATTTTTTTGCCTACTAATCGACGATATGGTAATACGATTCACGAGAAAAGGAAGCCTGAAAACAGAAAAGTTTTCGTAATGCGTCTATTTTCAGGCCTTTGTTCCTTTATCATATAAGCTTTTGCCCGCGGCTCCGCTCGCGTTAGAAAGAGACAATAGTAGCCTATGTTACTCTCCATCCCTTCAACTATCTCCACCTAATAAATCACGTCAATCCGTCGCTTCGTTTTGCCGTGAAAGAAAGACAAACATACAGACAGACAGACAGACACACTTTCCCATTTATAATATTAGTATGGATAAGTACATTATACAACTATACATTATGCAATGTAAGTATTGGTTGGTTGTGTGAAACCCTTCGTGTACGATTACGATTCGCACTTAACCGCTTTTCTTCAACTGATCTGTTACTATGTACAGCCAGCTTCAAAAGTCCCTGAACACATTTAGATTTTCAAAATCACTGTACACTATATAATCTATAAAAGATAGGCGCCAGTAGTGAATGAACATAATTAAAGTTCAAAATTATCTGATCACCATTTTGTCAGTGTATTTGTACAGTGATTTTGAAAATCTAAATGTGTTCAGCGACTTTTGGAGCTGACTGTACCATGTGTACCAAAAATTTTATAATCTATTTACGTAGACTTTTTTATCTATTCGTCTTATCGTGCACAGCAATTTAAATGTTGACCCATTCCGGGTTTTTGTTGGCTGATGTCTTATCGGACATGACCTATAGTCTACTATTTTCCTATATTCATATTGTATGTAATATGCGCTATTCCTAAGCATATTGTAGTGTGCGTTTACAGACCCCCAAATTATCAAAACTACAATTTGTTTGAGTCAATAATGGATGACATTCTGACTAAACTTTCAACTAATAATAAAGCGGTTATAATCTGTGGTGACTTCAATATCAATATTCTAGAAAGTAATTCTAATACCAATAGATTAATTAGTCTTTTTAAATCGTTTAATTTGTCCAATGTATTTCTAGAACCAACACGAATTACTGCGACTACTGCCACATGTATTGATAATGTTTTTTGCTGCTGCGACTATTTAGATAAAGCCATAGTAAATTACCTTCCTTCTGATCACAGTGGACAATCCGTTACTTTTGAGTCCATTACACCACTTCAAAAAGTGCAGATACAGACAAGGCGGATTACCCCTGGTAATTTAAATAAATTTAATTACACTTTAGTTAGCAAGTTAAACGCCCAGGACTTAGATAATATAAATGATGGTAATTTTTTGTATGAAAATTTTTTCTCTATTGTCCAAACAGAATTTAATAATATTTTTAAGAAACAAGATAAAACTATTTGCCCCAAATTTCTATTTACTGATTGGGCAACTCCTGGCATTAGGAAAAGCAGAGAAAGACTGTTCGAGCTGTATGGCCTTAAGCCTTATATTAACACTGATACTTTTAAAAAGTATGTTACTAAGTACTCAAGAATTTTCAAAAATACTTGCAAAACAGCCAAAGCTTTGTTTATTAGTAACAAGGTCAAAACGTCAGAAAACAAAATTAAGACCGTTTGGAACATTATCAATCATGAGACGAATAGAAATAAAAAACATAATAAAGATTACATATTAGAAACTTCCCGTGGTCTCATAAGGACAAATAGTGAAGTGGCTCAGGAATTTTCAACATTTTTCACCAACATTCCAATTAAAACCACTGAAAGTTTAGATTCATCGCCTACACTTGCTGCTGATTTACTTAGAACGAATGTTTCGGCCTGCCCTATGGAATTTAATTTTAAACGTATTAATCCTGTGGTCGTTGTAAAGGCTTTTAAACAACTAAAAATCAAGTCTACTGAAGATCTATGGGGCATGTCTACTAATGTTTGCAAATCAATTATTGAGACAATTTCGCCCTATTTAGCTTTTATATTTAATTTATGTATAGACCAAGGGGTCTTCCCGGATTTAATGAAACATAGCAAGGTTATACCGCTTTTCAAATCCGGGGATAGTAAGAATACCAATAATTATAGACTTGTTTCTGTTTTGCCGGTTTTGAGCAAGGTGTTTGAAAAAGTGATGCTAAATCAAATGCTCAATCATTTCAACTGTAACAAGATTCTACACAATAAGCAGTATGGTTTCACCAAAGGACGTTGCACAACTGACGCCGGGATTACTTTAATTAAACATATATTTAAAGCATGGGAAGAGTCGCAGGATGCCATTGGCATTTTCTGCGACCTCTCCAAAGCGTTTGATTGCGTCGATCACGAAACATTGCTTTTGAAACTTGAGCATTACGGTCTCAGTAAGGTAGCTCTAAATTTTATAAAATCATATTTAAATGATAGATTGCAGCAAGTTCAAATAAACGATGTAAATTCTTCTGGTCTAAAGGTAAAAATGGGTGTACCACAGGGATCAATATTGGGTCCGTTCCTATTTTTAGTATATATAAATGATTTACCGAGTATACTGGAAAGCCAACCTCAAATGGTGTTATTTGCTGATGATACTTCACTGATTTTTAAAGTGAACCGACGTGCACAACACCTTGACGAGGTAAATAACGCCATGATTAAGGTTTATAATTGGTTTACAGTAAACAATTTAGTATTAAATGAAAAGAAAACCAAATGTATAAGATTCACTTTGCCAAATGTCAGAAATAATGAATGTAGTGTTGTATTGAATGGTGATGTGCTAGAATTCGTCGAAAAAACTCACTCACGCTTGACTCTAAGCTGCAGTGGGGTCCTCACATAACATCTCTAGCAGGACGGTTAAGTTCAGCTGCATTCGCAGTCAGGAAAATCCGACAATTGACTGACGTAGATACCGCGAGACTGGTGTATTTTAGTTACTTTCATAGCATCATGTCTTACGGTATTTTGCTTTGGGGACGCGCTGCAGACATAGATTCTATCTTCATTCTGCAAAAGAGGGCTGTCAGAGCTATCTATAACCTCAGCAGACGCGAATCACTGAGGGAATTGTTTAAACAAATAAACATCATGACGGTTCCCTGCCAATACATTTATGAAAATATTATGTATGTCCGTAAAAATCTTCAGCTCTTTAGTAAAATAAGTGACAGGCATAATTTCAATACAAGAAACAGGAACAAATTAGACCAGCCAAGTTTCAGATTGTCCAAGGTACATACTTCTTTTATGGGGTATTGCGTTAAATGCTACAATAAAATACCTCTCAATATTCTTCAATTAAATGAAAAACAATTTAAAACATGCATTAAGCGCACACTATGTAGTCAAGCATACTATAAATTAGAGGATTATATTATAGATAAAAAAATGCATGGTTGGGTGCTGGTCCTGCTCCACAGCCACCTAGTCTCACAAATTAGGGATGTTTGGAAGAGAAATATGCTAAATAGTACCTAAATTGACATAAATAACTTATACTGTTATACTTATTTTTGGATTTTAGATTAAAACTTTAGTTTTATATAATTAAAAGCATTATTTCCAAAATTAGAAATTTTAATCATTGGAAGATTAAAATGTTTGTAATTTTTGACTTGAATATTTAAGATCGTTATTGTTATTATATTTATAGGTACCTAATTAAATTTCACCCATTTATATTTATTTACGGAACAAAACTTTGGTTTGTGTAATTTAGATGCATATTTGAATATTTGTAAATGTGAGTACGATGCAGTGATTTATTACGATAGTTCTCTACTGACACAAATAGACATGGCGGTTAGGAGCATTGTCATGCTCGCTCAAAAAGTCTCGCTGATGGTGGCGAGTGCGTTGGATCATTCGGTTCCCTTCAAAATGGTTGAGCTAAATGGTGCTGATGCCACGCGTCATGCTCGTGAACGGGCGCTGTCAGTTGAGATGGGTCATCTCTTAACTGCCATGACTTTTTATATTTTTTTTTATTTAAGACTTTTTATTTTAATTTTGTATTTGTTTATTTTGTTACATACTTACATTGTTTTCACATGTAGAAGCAACAAAAAGAAAATGTAACCAAGATTTTGTAAAACATGATTTTTTTTAAAAGAGTGTCCGTGGAGTTTCTTGCCTGTTCTTCTCCATAGAGATCTACGTTTTGGAACAGGCAATTAGCGTCACTTTTCTTTTCTGACTAACCGACCGACTCTTTGACAATTCATAAGTACCTGTAAATGGTCTAAGTGAAATAAATGCTTTGAATTTTGAATTTCCTAGATTGTTATCAAATCTGGCTAGCACCTAAAACTTTGAACAATACAAAGATTATAGGATTTTTTAGGTTTTTTAGTTTAAAAAATAATGCAAATAAATGTACATTAAGAAATACTCACAGTACATTTATATTGTTAAAATATTTATGATAAAACATCAGTCAGAAAAGTTTTAAAACCGATTACCTACTGATGAATTCACATCTAAGTCCGCTAAAATAGATTACCTTTTTTATTTATCGTAAGTCATACAATAATTATACCATCAACGATTAGGTACAATTATACATAAATAAAATACGTTTTTAGAATGTTTAAACAGGTTTAAACTATATACAGTACTACTAGGTTATGCTATTATTACTACTACTGTCATATTTTTAGATATCTTACAAATCTCTTTATTATAGAAGTATTTACTTTTCCACCATGTAAATATCACTTCATAATCATACCAACGACAGTACTATCAGTATACATCTATAAACATAGTAATTAGGGTTTAACATAGAAAGGACAACACAAACAAGATTATTTTTTTACTTTGTTTTGCGAGAGATTTCTTCATAAAACATAAATAAGTATTTATTTTATCTTTCTATGGCAAACAACCGTCTCAGCTTGTTTGTCATCTAAAGAAATAAATAACAAAATTAAGAATGAAAAAATGCCCCACTCCCGTAGTTATTAATATCGCGACTGCACCTACCAAAAAGATTGACATCTTCGGAACGCCTGTACCCATTTTGATGAAACGTGTCTAATGTTTTTTTAATAATAAAAATAACTGCATTCAAATCAGTTCACCCGTTTGAGAGCTTCGCTACAGGCATTGACAGACACGCACATAGTGATCAAATTTATAACAACCATTTTCTGTGTCTGGGGTTAAAAATAGTTACTGACCTACCCTGATCTTTAGTGGTGACCCCTATCTTTATACATTCTGCAAACCATAGGCGTCATGTGCCTGTATCGTCTGACCTACATAACCCAGTTTCTAGGCAAATGTTTTGGTTAAATTGCTGTCAAAATATCAGATTTCTGACTACCCGTACCGTGATCAGCAGAATTGGGATTTTTCAAGGCACGGGATGTTAGAGTTCTATTGATAAACTAAGAATGTATTCTTTATCAAGCGGCAATAAGGTGTAGGTATATAGGTACCGATTTTAATGAAATTTTGTACCGATATAGTCTGGAACCCGAGAAAGGACATAGGATAGTTTTCATTCCGGAAAACCCCCGGGAACGGAAACTATTACTCCACGCGGACGAAGTCACGAGCAAAAGCTAGTACCTAATATCTTGTTTACTTATTTTGTGAATCTATGTCCTGTATGACATATCATCATCAAATACAATATTTCTCGTAAATTACTCCTAGATTGGTTTTTCTTCGCAGTTTAAAAAATAATGTTTAAAAGCATTTGTGGTAAAATTGACCATTGTCATTCTGAATAAAGTATCCTAGAAGTGTTAAAATACAATACTATAATTGTTCCGGGTGGAGTAATAGTTACCGTTCCCGGGGGTTAATAATCATTATAATCGAGAGTGATGAGAAAAATCTCATCACTAACCTTTGTCGCACTCCTCCGCAGTTCTTTCTAATTAATTTCGTTGCGGGATCGAAGACAGTTGAATCGTTTCTCCGGGACTCGTCGAGCTTCATTGCTCGGCGCTTTTCTGGCGGACTCCACTGTTGATTCTGGCTTTCAGGAGTTGCAGTGGTTGGGAATAGTGTGGTGGGATTGTCCCATAAAAAAAAAAACCTTTGTCGAACATTACTTGTATGTTTGTCTTTTGTTAGCAGTTTTAAAAAACTGTGAGAGTGTGTCATGGTAATTAACATTATGTTCAACATTGAATTGAGCCGAATCTGTTTTGTCCGCAAATGTGTTTTGTTGATCTCACGTTCCATACAACGTGTTTTAATCTTAAACTAACGTGAATCATATTATATTAGGTATGTGCGCGATTGGACGACGTCATAAGATAGTAGGAATGACCAGGGTCAAAAATAGTGACTATTGTTTACAACTAAAGATGATAAAAAATAACACACGAGTTTTATCTTAATAAAAATGTGTATTTACATTATCGTTTATTATTTACAATAACTTACGTTTTATTGAAAAACTTATGATTAGGTATGTACAATATAGTTGGATAATAATATATTATGTTGATTGTATTATAAACGTAAAGATTCTTTAGAAAATCTGTAAACCTATTGTAATATAAAAAGAAGACTTATTAATATCACAGCCTTTACAAATAGTTTATTTAATTAACACTAAAAAGTTTTACATTCTTACAACATACTTCTTGTTAATTATAACTTATTTTTCAAAATCAATTAAATAATCTTCAAAACCAGTTCATTTTATGAAATCAATAACCTCGAAGAAACAGGTGTGCAATTAAAAGTTTTATAATTACTATCAAAGATTAGAGATTAATACCACACATACATGGGCGTTATTTGCACAACCTTTTTTTGCACAACATAACTGGACACTCCGGTTAGTCAAAAAAAGTGTATTATAATGTGTGCATAGAGCTAAAATATTGACATATCCACGAACACGTTTAAGACAAAACATCGACAATCTATTACAAAAAAAAGGAACTTTAGTACGATTATATTCACGAAATAAATATAAGAACTAATCTAGATTCTAGACCGTTTATTCACTATAATTTGTAATAGCGATAGCGTGTCGTTTGCTAATTTTGATGAAATCGTTGCGCAAAATTTGGGTGATAGCGATGCAAAGGCGACAAGATAATTGCTTACAAATGTCTTTATGTCACTTTAATGATGGTATGAGGTAGGTCAGAGTTGGTGTATTCGGCTATATAAGGGACCACGCACATTTATTCAGCAAGCATATCGCAGCGATTTGTACGAACTTAACAGATGTGGAAGCTGAAAGGACGCGCCTCTTACTTAAGACAAAATGTTATTAACTATGGACTGCTGTTAAAATTTCATTTTCTATGGAAGCTGAATAATGTATGTAGTCCCTAACTTACTAGTTATTTTCTTTCTTAGTACACTTTATAAAATAAGACCTAAATTCTATTTGCGAGGTTAGATCTACAATATTATTTTCTCTTTATCAGAATCCTGAAAACGGGTCTTGTACTTACTGTACCATGTTTAATTGGCTGTTTTATTATCGACATGCTAAACTTAAAGTCATTTATTTATTTCCATTAATAAATTAAAAAGACACCTAGGAATATTATTGAC
Organism: Athetis lepigone; assembly: GCA_033675125.1. Lineage (NCBI taxonomy): Eukaryota > Metazoa > Arthropoda > Insecta > Lepidoptera > Noctuidae > Athetis > Athetis lepigone. Next base: position 7,665,767 of record CM066235.1, on the reverse strand, counting down.
ATTGCAAAGAAATGAATCTGTTTGCTGTTAAAAAAGTCGTTTCAAATAGAGAAAATTGATTTTGAGGTTTTCAATATCCTTGTACATGTTTCTGATAAACTAGAACTAAGGTCTAACACGCCAAACAGCTAAGTCTGTTCAGCCCTTACTGCATAACACATACAAACTGTCACAGTTTACAATACTGACTAAAAGACACGCTCAAGCTTCACCACACCTGACAGCGCCAACTCGTTTGTAACCGGAAACCGTGCGTATAGTTAGAACAATTCCATGCACAAAGTTATAAACCGGTACGCGCAAGCCAGTGGTGAGTTTGTGGTGTCTTATGCGTGTGGTAGCCCCATAACATTGCACCTAAACAGCTGGTGTCGTACCATTCCCTCTGATAATGTCCTTCACAAAGTCTGGAAGCTCCTCCACTTCCAACAGTTCTAAATGCGATTGCGGAAAGGGAGAATAGTGGTCCCAGGTCTTGATTTCGTTGAAGAGGGCGTCACCTGGACACTCAGTGGCTCTGACCTGACGGTGGCCTACCAGCTTGTAGTCTGGCTTTATATAGCCAAGCTCTACGCCGGCTGCTATTAAGGCCATGGCTGTCTTTCTCTGCTGTGCTGGTGGTAATTCATCTGAAATGGACAAGAGTTTGTTTAAAATGGGGGGTTTTCGGAAAGCGTTTTATCCAACTTTAAGTTAAACACACACGGGTGTTAGAATTTTTTCTAACAACCGTGTGATTCCTTTTACTACTCATTTTTGTTTACTTTTATACATGTAATTATATTAATTTTAGTTGACCAATATCTGCCGTAGCGCTATAACCGCGGATTAGCATCCAAATTAACTTTGTGTAACTTTTGAAAATAAACGTAATTATTGTAAATTCTGTGGTTTTCGTCAACTCACATTCAACTGTAACTCTGTAAGCCTTTAAGCCATACATTTTAAAAAATCTCGGCTTTTCTTTACTATAGTATACATATGTATTAATATAGTGAAAGATGTTGAGAACTCTATGTATTAATACTTTTACCCTAAAATGATTACTTACATCTCCAATCGCCGATGAGACAGATGCCTATACTGACAGAGTTGAAGTGAAGTGAATGAGCCCCCAGTGTCTCCCAGCCACGACCCTCGTATGCCGCGCCGTCGCTGCCCACGCCGAAACTGATGAGAGATTTCAATAAATATATTATATATAAAATAAATAAAAATATTTAAGTATTGAAATAAAAAACTGTTTACAAAGTTTGTATTCAAAAACAACCTCAGAATGATTTGCAGTGTTAAAATTTAAAAATAAAACATTGCTAAAGTTGAAAAAATACTAGCTAAGTGGAATTTGGACTTGCACAGAGGCACTGAGCATTGCTTATTAAAAACCACCATATAATTTTAAAATCTAATAAAAATCGCCTGTATTTGGAATGGGGTACATAAAATATTTATCTAAAAAATAATAGGAACCTTTAATCAAAATTTTTAATTCATATTATTTCAAATAAAATTTCATAATAGCTTAGCCATAAATACTCACTGGTATCCGATGTCCCACCAGCCATGGTCATCCATATGGAAGTCTTGCATATGCCTCATGGCCGAGCAGCACTTCTCCTTGTCATAGCAGGCGGCTGGGATGTACGAGTGATGGATCACCACGTAGGGGACCGGGTTCTGCAGTGGGGTGGTCTTTTTGGGGGTCCGTGCCTGCCATTGTTCTCTCGACACGAAGGGAAAGTTGTAGGTTTGGACCTCGTTCTCTACGGACTCTGTTGAAGAAAATTAATTGTTGGCTATTTTTAAATGGTACTACAAAGCTCTATATTTACCCTCTACACTGGCGAAAATTATTAATGGTTACTTGAAAAATATACTTAGAATTATTTTATAAATCACTTTTATTGAAGGATTTTTTTTTATTACAATTTATATCATTTTTGTATTGTTAATGTTGAAAACATGAAGTGTTTTAGCAAGAAACTGAGGAATAAAGTCAGAAACTTTTTTGTCACAGGTTATTACTCTTTAAAATAATAGTTGCTCACTTTTTTATTAACGGATCTTTGTTTTAATAACAAAATGTAATACAAAAAATATTTACCTGTATTATAAATACTCGGCATGGCTACAACGCTTGCGTACACGCAACTCAATACTAACACGACATGGGACACCATAGTTCACTTATGTACCAGACACGACGCCCATCGACCGACGAGCACACTGAAACAAAAATATAAGTTCCAATACATTGCCTTATCACTGTTTATATACTTAAGTACATAGCTCTGTTGATCGAAGGTTGTTATACATTTATCAATTCAAATGCTCCTTATCTCAAGCGTGGCGTAAAATCAATAAGTATTTTTTGTAGAATATGTTGGTTTGTGCGGTAAGTAGAAAAAAAACAAGTAATACTGTTATGAACAGAACAGAACTAGCTTGGTCCTCTGATCAACGACTTAGCTACAGCCGGCTGTCGGTCGCGCTGCTATTGTCTTCCTATTGTCTCTCGAATCACGTGTGTTCTAAGTTTTTAATTGCAACCCAGCTATCGAATAGAGTATTTACATTAATTACATACATTTATCATTACTCATCATAGTCATCATCCCCCTAGCCTTTTTCTAATTATGTTGTGGTCAGCTTTCTGCCTAACCAAATGCAGCTGAATAAATATCTAAATAAATAAATATCTTGGGACAACTCACACACGGTCATCTGATCCCAAGCTAAGCAGAGCTTGTGTTATGGTAACTAACTGATTTACATACTTATATATTTTTTTTAAATACATACATATATAGATAAATCACACCCAGACACAGAACAAACAATCATGTTCATCACACAAGTTTGCCCTGGGTGGGAATCGAACCCACAACCTCCGGCTTAGCAGTCAGGTCTACTAACCACTAAACCAACAGGCCCGGCAATTGTTATATTGAATACCAGTGTTTCACGTGAAGCGACTGCCTATCAGACCTCCGCAACCCAGTAACTGCGCGACATGGTACCCCTTGGTTAAACTGGTCAGACTTCAACTTCAACTCTTAATGAATGGCCTTTCTGGCTTTTGACTTCTCGCAATGACTGTCAAAGTTCTACGAATGACAACCAAAGAGAGGAGGGAGCTTTGATCCTAGGGTCATTACGACGCAACAATTACCTATAATCATCACTATATCTTTGTAAATGCTGAGCAAAGCGAGGGATTCAGAATCCTGAGCAAAGCGAGTGATTCAAAGTACGTCACTTTAGGTTAAATTAGTATTGCTCTCGAGATACTTACACAACTTTTTATCAACCTATAAGAGAAAATAAGTATGTACCTATGCCTACTGAATAAGAATAGTAGGAACGATTTTTTTTTTATTTATTTATTTCTTCATTTATTGCTCTAAGCAGAGCTTAACTTGGGATCAGATGACCGTGTGTGAGTTGTCCCAGTATATTTATTTATTTATTATTATTATTATTCTTCATACAAAGACCGTAATATTGACAAAATATTTTTCGACAGGCGACTTCTTATTGTCTACTAACCTATATATCAATTGTAAATGTTATTTTTTCTCTAGTAAAGAGTAAAATAACCAATTCTCAGACACCGAAAAGTAAAACTCCAATAATACATAAAGTTTAAGGAGGAAATACCCAATTGTTATATTGATCTTTAAGAAAAGATAACAGAGTAATAAGACGGACAAAACTTAAACACGAATATATGGGTCTAGTAGCTCAAATATGTAGAGAACAATTAAGTCAACAAGTCCAAATGACAGTCTAAATTAACACAAACAAACCCGCGTGCGCAGCATAGTAATTAAAACTAATTTGCAGTATTTACGCATGCGCCAACGCGTCGTGACTGCGTGTCATACATACGTCAGTGTGACGGGGGAACAATTATCATCTGTACCTACGTAATTATCTATCATCTGACTGAAGTTATTAGATGAGTTCAATATCTCACCTTATTGTAGATTATTAAACTAGGGTTGTAGCGGTTCTTCGCCTCAAATCGAAATTTTTAGACATAGTGGACTTGTCAGATTGTCAGCTTTATTAAAAAGGGACCAGGTCCCCCATAAAAATAATACTGTTTATATCTTTTATAGTTCTCGCCCGTGGCTTCGCCCGTAAACGCGGAATTTGCGCAAGAAAAGGTTCCTTCGCTTCCGCTTTGTCCTATTAAAAATTTTCCTTATTGCCTAACCTTTCAACGACCAAGGGACAGCCGGCTGTCGGGCTGCTATTGATTTTCTATTGTGTCTCGAATCACGTGTGTTCGAAGGTTTAAATAAAATTTCTCTCTATTTACTAAAAGTGGTAATATTTGTATCTGTACCTATATCGACTTCGTACTTATTTCTGTGTATGTAACTGAGGTAGGTTGCTAAATGGAGAATTTATATTGTAAAGTTAAGTAAATTAAAAAAAAACATTTTAGAAATATTTATATTCTGGTGGAAACTGTGCGTGGTACGCGAGCGTCCGTGGCGTGGAGGCGAGTAAGGGTATCGCCGCAACGGAGCACTCTTGACTCTTGTTTGGAACCTTGTGAGACTGTGAGCGTTCGCTGTACGCAGTTTCAGCCCTTACATGGGTTTGGGGCCCCTAAAGATGCTCTCAGGTCAGTTGCTGACATTTAACCGTTTTGCGACCCTTTTTTAAGACTACTATAAGCAGTGCTACTAGGTTTGGTCGAGATCAGAGTATTTTTTCCTAGACTGTGCTAGGTTTTTAATAGATGCTAGGTCAAATATATATTTTTGTTTTTTTTTTTTTTACATTTTAGAAACGAAAATACGACGTCTTAACGATGTATAAATAAGATTTATTCAAAAAATTCGGATCTTGTGTGATATTTTATTTATCCTTTCAACGACCAACCGACAGCCGGCTGTCGGGCTACTTTGTCTTTCTATTGTGTCTCAAATCACATGTGTTCAAAGGATTAAGCGTAATTTATTATTGGCGACAAGATAATGAAGAGGATTCCGATACTTTCCTGTACCAAATTTCCCGGTCATATGGTAGCCTACGGCCTATTTTATAGGGATTTGTAAACAAAGTAGGAAAAGAATAATACCTATTAGATTGATGGGGAAAAAATATCTAAATTCACGCATAAATAAATACTGGTGTAATTAAATGTTAGTTTCCTTATATCAGTTGAAATTTTTTAAACATAGCTGTGCCCGTATGTTTTGACAGCATTTTTTGGGCCATTTAAAATAATTCTTAAACACATTTTTTTTTTATTATTATTATGGGCTTGCTCTTGGTCCCAGACTAGCCCGAGGGCATAGACGGAGCCTACGATGGAGCGAGCTTACCCAGTAGATGCCTATGCACTCGTTTCTTAAATACTTCCGGGTTATATGATTTGGAAACACAGACAGCATGGCATGGCAGCATGCACAGACGGCAGGGAGTTCCATTCCTTTGCGGTGCGCATTATGAACGATTTTGAGAAGCGCTGCGTGCGGATATGAGGAATATCAACCAAGAAAGGGTGGTATCCCGCCGTACGTCTGGATGTCCGGTGGTAAAATGGAGATGAGGGAATGAGCTCGTGTAGCTCATGAGCACACTCACCGAAGTGCAATCTGTAAAATACCGCCAGGCAGGCAACTTTTCGCCGATGTGCTAGTGGTTGAAGTTGGGCCACCAGCTTCTTGTCGCCAATCAACCTTCTGGCCCTGCGATCCACCGAATCCAATGCGGCCAGTTGGTGTTTGGCTGAACCATCCCATAGGTGACTGCAATACTCCATACACGATCGGACTTGAGCTTTATAAAGATTTGGAAGCTGTCCAGGCGTGAAGTATCGCTTAACCTTGTTAAGGATGCCCAGTTTTGCCGCAGTCTGTGCTTTGGACTCGATGAAAGTGCCGAAGTTGAGGTCAGAACTCAACTCCATGCCAAGGAGTTCAAGGTAGCCGGTTACATTCACAGATGCACCTCGGAAAGTAGGAGCCAGGTCAAATGGGCTTGCGTTTTGGCGGCATTGAACTGCACTAGATTGTCATCGCCCCATTGGGACACACGACTCAAGGCAAAGTTCCCCGCTCTACCATGGTCTCTCTCTGTGAACGAATATCGTCCCTACTGTCTTTTGCGCTGGCCAAATATCTCTCTACAACAGTACTGTCATCTGCGTAACCGACTATGCTAGGATTTAGCATATCGTTTATATGGAGCAGGAATAGAGTTTCAGAGAGAACAGACCCTTGAGGAACACCGGCATCAATGGCCATTAGGTTCGAAGAGCAGCCGTCGACGACCACTCTGATCGACCTTTCCGTCAAAAAGTCCAATACCCAGCTACAAAAGTCAGCCGGTATGCCATAAGCAGGAAGCTTGCTAAGGAGACTTGCGTGCCAAACCCTGTCAAAGGCCTTTGAGATGTCGAGTGAAACGGCAAGGGCTTCGCCGTTTTTCTCAATGGCTTCACCACAGCAATGTGTAACATACACTAGAAGGTCCCCAGTAGACCGACCACGGCGAAAGCCATATTGCTGGTCATTGAGTAGGTTGTTGTCTTCTAGGTATGCCAACAATTTACTATTTAGTACTCTTTCCATGACTTTACAGAGCATGGAGGTGATGACGATTGGTCGATAGTTACAGGGATCGGCACGGCTGCCCTTTTTGGGCACTGGCTGCACATTAGCAAGCCTCCAGGATTTTGGCACCGTTCTAGTTTAGAGAGAGAGGCGGTATAGGCGTGTCAGTACAGGCGACAACTCAGGCGCACATTGTTTAAGTACTCGCGCAGGTATTCCATCTGGTCCACTGGCTTTATTCACGTCTAAATTCAGCAGAACCTTCCGTACCTCTTTTTGGTGAACAGAAATATCCTTCATTGAGGATTCGCAATGAGGTATAGTAGGTGGTTGATGGAGGCCTGCATCAAGACGAGAGTTGCTCGCAAATAGGGTTCTCTATCGCGGAGTGGGCCAGCGTACCGTCAGGTTTCTGCAACGGTGGAAACATTTTCTCTAAAAAGGCACCTTATTCTAGCCGTAAAAACTAGATTAGTTTTAAACAGTATTAAATTTAGTTTTAAACAAAAGTAAGTCAATTGAGTTGGCTAGTAAAAGGCGAGAGCTATCGTCATACAAAATAAGTAAATTTTAATGTTCAAAGTATTTCAGAATCTTTTAAAAATAAGACAGTACTTATTCTTTAAAAAAAACTCTATTGGTCATACTTTAGTTAATCTTTATTCCATAACACACCGAATCTCAATCATATACCTATCTATACTAATATTATAAATGGGGAAAGTGTGTCTGTCTGTCTGTATGTTTGTCTTTCTTTCACGGCAAAACGAAGCGACGAATTGACGTGATTTTTGAATTGGATATAGTTGAATGGATGGAGAGTAACTTAGGCTACTTTTTGTCTGTTTTTAACGCGAGCAAAGCCGCGGGCAAAAGCTAGTCTTTCTAATAACTAAAGTCTAATCGGTCTGCGGGGTATTACCGTATCTAATAGGTTATTACCTACGTTAATACGATACAACATTTTTATCGATTAAACTCATTCAATTAAATAAACATGAATGGTTTACTCATGAATGGAAAACGTAAATGGTAGTTTGCGGTTTTTCTACTTGAAAAGGGGCTTACAAAAGGTAATAAGGTAGAATTTATCCGCCTCATACTTCAGGAGAGCATGAAGTGAGCTATCATTCCCTAGCATTAGGTAGGCAAATGGTGAGTTGTCAATCAGTTGGCATAAGGTGAGTTGTCAATCACTAGAATCAATTAGCAATGAAGTGAGTTGTCAACCACTAATCAATTTCAACTTTTATATTAATTTGGCAATCCACCGAATTTTCGGTGATTTCTGCCAATGTCCAGTTTGAAAATAATATTTCAGTTTAAATGACAATTGTACGGTTATTAAATTATAGTATCGAGATGAATACCAAGCTTGAATACTAATTTATTTATGTAACGACCCGCCCAGCTTCACATAGGTGTGACTAATCTTTGAAAATCCTGTTCTATAATATGTTTTATACAAATAAAATACCCACTTTAATTGAAACAAAACACTTTTGTTAAATAGATATCGGTTGGGAAAGCTCTTGGTTTCGACAAAAAGTAAGTAAACATTAATTGACGGGCCTGTTGGTCGAGTGGTTAGTGACCCTGACTGCTAAACCGTAGCCCACCCAGGACAAGCTTTGTGTGATGAGCACGAATGTTTGTTCTGTGTCTGGGTGTGATTTATCTATAAATGTATGTATTTAAAAATTATATAAGTATATTTATCAGTTGTCTGGTTACCATAGTACAAGCTCTGCTTAGTTTGGGATCAGATGACTGTGTGTGAGTTGTCCCAGGATATTTATTATTATTTTAATTAACTTTTGTTGCTGTCTGTACGTTGAAAATCATGAAAGCACTAATGTAATATGTAAAGTAAGAATTAAAAACGTTTTTAAAACAAACATTAAAGGCGCGTTACCATTATGCAAGTGATTTGCATACTAGTTGCAAGTTGCATGCAAATTGTATAGTGGAAACAACAACTTGCAAACAAGTTGCAACTTGTATGCAATTAGGTTTAAACTTGTACGTACAATAATCAAGTCGGCACATTTGCACGCAAGTTGCAAGCGCATGTGGTCGTGCATAGAGGATTACTTTGTTTATGAGTTTATTACTTTGTAACTAACTTGTATACCAGTAAAATCTTGTATGCAAGCTGCAAGTTGAACAAAATCGTGTTTCCAATTCAAATCACTTGCACACAAGTCTGACGTCATACATGTATGCAAGCACTTGCATAATGGAAACGCGCCTTAAACTAGATAGAAATGTAATGGAACTAGCGATCGCGTGCGGCTACGCCTGCGTGGACGTCGAACTTTAAACAAGCTTTGACCTCTGAGTTTTTTTCGAATGTTTCTTCTCAGAGCAGTCCAGCTAGGAAACACGGGCCCCATCGTTCGCTTAATATAATAAAAAACAACCTAGCCTACTAGCTTTTGCCCGCGGCTTCGCTCGCGCTAAAAAGAGACAAAAAGTAGCCTATGTTACTCTCCATCCCTTCAACTTCTCCACTCAAAAAATCACGTCAATTCGTCGCTCCGCTTTGCCGTGACAGAAAGACAAACACAGACAGACACACTTTCCCATTTATAATATTAGTATGGATTTACAAAATAAATATGATTTTAATGATTTTAAACCACAATTCTACCCTTTCAGGGCTTGAATATTAAAAAAATCCTTTCTTAATGGCTACCTCCTCTTCACAAATAACACACCCTCCAAGTTCAATGCATCTAGGACAATCGGTTTGGGCTGTGCGTTGACATATCATTTGTCGGGCCTGTTGGTCTAGTGGTTAGTGACCCTGACTGCTAAGCCGGAGGTCGTGGGTTCGATTCCCTCCCAGGACAAACTTTGTGTGGTGAGCATGATTGTTTGTTCTGTGTCTGGGTGTAATTTATCTATAATTATGTATGTATTTATAAAGTATATAAGTATGTATGTCAGTTACTATAACACAAGCTCTGCTTAGCTTGGGATCAGATGGCCGTGTGTGGCTTGTCCCAAGATATTTATTATTTATTTATTATATCAACAGTTAGTCAATCAGTCAGTCAGTTTACCTTTTTAACCGACTTCTAAAAAAAGAAGGAGGTTCTCAATTCGGATGTTTGTATTTTTTTTATGTTTGTTCGCGCAAATCTCTTCGTTTACCAACCGATTTTTTTGTTTGAAAGGGAAGACTTCCCGAATCCATTGTCATCAGGTCTGATGATGGTATCATGCTGAAATCGAGGGAACTTCTCATTTTTTATAGAAAAACGTACATATTTATTTTGAAATTACTCTAAAACGTAGTCAGACATTGAGACTCTAACTAAAAAGTAAAAAATAAAAAGCTTTTTCCAAAAAAAAAAGATAACCGACTTCAAAAACTAATAGCACAAAAATAACTATTTTGGAAGTCGGTGGCTTCTCTTCTGCCGCCCTGCCGGTCTATTTGATATGTTGCCACCGACTTCCAAAATAGTTATTTTTGTGCTTTTAGTTTTTGAAGTCGGTTATCTTTTTTTGGATAAAGCTTTTTTATAAATATGGATAGAATTATTTGTGGTTTTATATACTACTTATTTCAATTATGGTTTATCAAAATTAAATGTTAGCACTTGTATTATTTTAGCAGATTGAGTTATTCAATAAACACATTTGTAAGGTTACGAAAACATTGTTTTTATATTCACACTATTGCTTATTTTTTCCTATTGCTTTTTATTAAATACGAGTACTAGCGGTCACCCAGTGGTCGAAATTCTATTTAAAGTTTTTGCTTCTCATATTTAGATTTAGATTAAGTATTTTGTCTCGATATTTTCTTTAATAGTTTTATAATTTTAATGTTTACCAATTTTTTTAATTTTTTACTTATTTAACCTTCTATAAATAATATAATTCTCTACATAATGTACATTGTTCAGCAAGACTATTGAATATTATAAATGCGAAAGTAACTGTCTGTCTGTCTGTCTGTCTGTTACGCTTTCACGTCTAAACCACTGAGCTGATTTTAATGAAATTTGGTACAGAGATAGAGTTGATCTTGAGAAAGAACATAGGATAGTTTTTATCCCGAACTTTTGAAGAGTTCTCCTGAAAACGCGATATAACCGACATTCACGCGGGCAAAAGCTAGTTCAACATAAATCCAAAAATTCTTGAAATAGACAAAAAACAATCACTACAAAAACGCCTAAACTTTACTCGTATTGATAATTCTTTTAACTTTATTCAACGCCGAAATTTATCAAGGAAAAAAATCATCGACTCACCTTTACCTGCTAATCAAATCGTAACACAGATGACTCAGCAATTGACTATTTATCACAATAACCACAAATTATCCTTATATGTAATACTATTTTTTAACGCGTATACATACGTGCACAACGCAACGTTAGAACGTATAAAATGTATAATTGACCCTACACAGTGTTTTATATAGCCATTTCGTTGCGCGGGCAGAGAGGTGAATCCCCTGCCGAGTTGAGACAGCGGACAACTTTACCGAATGGTTCCGCTTCTTTTGCTTAAAACTGTATTTTAAGAGAAGGATGGTGGTTCTGATTAGTTACTTAGTTTCTTTTTTGTATAATTAAGTAATCAAGGCGGTTTCAAGGTCAAGGTCGTGCAGTAAAAGTGTCCGTTTTGGGTGTAAGATTGTAAGGTCGGTGTTTGGTTTAATCCATGTGATTTTTTTATATATGCAAACTCGCGACCTGCTCCATCTTCGCATAGGTGTTACAAATCTTTAAAAAACTTGGCTTTTCCCTACTAAATTAAGTATGTATATGGTTATAAACCTTCCTCTTAAAACAATCTATCTACTGGTGAAAACCACATTTAAGGTCATAGCTCATTAGAGCCACCCGGCAGCCACTCCGCACCGACTCGCCTCCTGCGGCTAGTATTCTTTATGTGGACTTGTCTGGGCATGCGCTCACTATACCAATCGCCTCGGTTATAAGGTGAGTCGGTGCGGAGTGGCTGCCGGGTGGCTGTAATGAGCTATGACCTTTAAATTCATTTCGTAGTATATCTAAGTTTACATACAAACAAGAAAGCAGGAATCGTTTTTATTTTCTACAATGTAAAGAATGCTTTTTTCCTTAAAGGCAATGAGCCGGTATAAATAGAATTGTAAAAATCCTTTTCTCTTTTGACATTCACAGAATAATCTCGGCGTTGTTTGCCATTCGGTATATTAACGTAGAGTAGAACAGGAAAAAATATATACATTTCATAATCTTTTCGAGCTTCCTAGATATAAGAAGAAATACTAAAACATTCAGGAATCATCGTCTCTTTTCAAGTTCAGCATCTCTAGACAAGTAGCTTTGTAGAATATAATAATTATAGAATGAGTAGATTGTTAAATGTATGGGATTAACATAAGCTTACACTCAGTAATTTGACATCACATATGGAACTTTAATCTACCATGTGGGTATTTCTAAAATGCCACTTGTCTCGAGGTGCAGGAATCCAGGTTTAAGGTTTAATGTTAGATCACAGACATTGATAAAGGCAAACGTCAAGCGAGGAAAACATTTAGAAGTCATCAGTACCTACGCCTTGACCAAACGTGGTGGTGGTGATCAATACCCGTGCCTTTTTGTAGGAGAAGAGGCCTTTGCCCATTTTGGGGGGGGGGGGGGAGTGGGAAATCATTAGATGACTGCTCCCGTCCTAGTTGCGGCGGGAGGGCGTGTCAGACTTTTACTGAATAAACCCACTAATGTTCCTTCTGTTGCCCTTTATGTTCCGGGGTCACGGTAACTATTATAAACATTCCGCAACGAGGCCTTTGCCCTGCTGTCGAACAATATTAGGCTGTTATTATTAAGAGCAAATTTTACGCGCTGTCGTTATTTTAATGGTCGTGGCTGTTTATCTAGTGGTTATTGTCAATGTATGCAGATTATAGTACTTACATAATTTAACACCTCATTAGGTTAAATTACCTGTGTTTGTGTTTGTTATCTTTAATAATTTACTCTGTTGGTATGTAGTTAAAGTTGTTTAAAACTGATATGTTGCTAGCGTTTTCGGCAAGGCTTCTAGCCTTATTGGATCCAGAAAAAAAATTGTGAATTAAATTGTGTGTTGTAGTTTCAAAATTGCATGATCACCAAAAATACCAATAGGTACTGCATTTAGTTTAGTACCTACAAAGTCGTTTAAAAAAATGCTCAGATGAAAGTAGGTCGTATCTTTAAGGACTTTGTCTGCCTTCCCTTGATTTGTTTTTGCCATATTTTTGTGTACCTATTTACTTAGTGAAAATTGGAAATTCGAATGTCTGATAATAAGACGTGGACTAAGTAGTATCCGGGGGTAGGGTATTTCCCATTAATTGACGGAGGTCACCCAAGTCAAGTAAAATTACGCAAATAAAATGTTTTTGTTGACCTACTGTCTTGTTGTAAGTACTTGTTTTCTTTTTTTTCTGTTTCAGAGCATTTATAACTTATATGTACTTATTATTATACATAGTATCGCTGCTCGAGTGACTGGCCGAAACCAACCCATTACAAATACTTGTGAGAACGCTTTCTTTACGGATCTCTAAAAAGCTGTTACACCAGCTAAACCAATTCGGATATAATATTGAGTAGGTAAGTACTTGAACAAACTGGTTTCGTAACGTAAATCAATATTACAGAGTACGTGTTATAATTTATACTAATAAAATAAAGCAAAGACATTTTTTTGTCCTTTTGTTTGTTTGTTTAAACCATCTTATATGTGGAATTACGTTTTTTTGGTTGAGCTAAACGACTTTTGACATTATGCTTGCACTGTGTGGATAGGTCCACTCAAATCTGTGTGCTTCTCTCATCAAAAGATCACTTCAGTTGACATGATCACCTTCATGGTCCTCGCATAATTTGACTAGTACAATATGTATTGAATGGACATTAAAAGAGACTTTGACCTCTGAGTTTATTTCGGATGTTTCTTCTTAGAGTAGTCCAGATAGGAAACACCGGCTCCATCGTTCGATTAAAATAAGAAAAAAATGACGTGTAAAAGTGCATTTTTTATCTATTCACAGAATAAACATAAAAAAAACATAAATAGATTGTTATTTGTTTCTCTGGAACTACCAATCAGATTAGCATTTTTTTTCTGCAGCAGCTTTCTCTATTGCAATCAAACTTAAAAAAAGACACCCTTGCACACGCGGTTGCCTCGGGTCACTCACCTTTGATAAGATATTGAGGTAGGTATGGTCTGCTTTCCTATCGTTGGGTATCTAGCGTGCGGATCAATAATTAATTTATTTTTTGAGACAATTAGTCAATAATAAGTTTATTGTTTTTTTTTATATATTTGGAATGAGAATTGAATATCTGAATAGCCTCCTTGATTATGTCCCTCGTCTTACCTGCCACGGTGTAAATACAAGTTTGACTACAACATGTAATACACTACACACAAACACACACACACACACACTAGCACTACTTCTAATCACACTACACAACTCCCGTAAGTACCTAATTTGTATTTTCTACTTTTTATTTTCTCATTTTATTATAATACTTTAACTTTAGTTTAAAATGTTACCATTTATTTTTGGAGCGAACTACCCTCTCATTTGGAGCCGGGCGTTGATGGCTGCGCCACAGTTATTAACTTTTGCAGTTATCATCGTTTAACTTTTTTGACTGTACTGTTTTTGTTCCTAAATAAATGATTTTTATTTTATTTTATGTGTAAAATAAGCTTTACCTTAATTATAAATACATAACCTTTTATTTACCCAACTCTAATACCGGTACCACATAATATTCATATACAAAAAACAAAATTAAAGATGGCAAAAAAAGCTCAATGAGTTGACATAAGACCGGATTTCGAGGCTTCGAGGGAGTTTTTCGCAAATGATTCGTTTTAATCTATTGAGATTAAGTAATACACGTCATTGTTACTTGGTAATTGTAAGTTGGTTTGCCCGCTCCGGTCGAATTTATTGTTAATATTTTAACTGGTGTTTTGGACGATATTTTTTTTTATTTGTATGGTCAGAATGAAAACCTTTTTATGCAAAATAAAACAAACCAAGTAAAAAATGAAGTTCAAAAAAATTATTTTATAAGATGATGAAATTTCTGTTTCGACCAGAGCGGGCGAACCGCCTATTTAGCAATACGTATTTGAATAGATTTATATAATTGATTCGTTAATAGGTAATGTCCTGATAGATAAGACAGTAGGCACTCATTCGTATAAGGAATTACATTTTCCGACAATGCGTAGAGTTTTTGAATAGTAACTTTGCTTTATGTTAACTGTAAAAGGGGTTTTTTTTTACTATACTAAGGGACAGTTCTCGAAATACTTCAGTCAATAGTCAGTGATAAAAAATGTTATTAACATACTCACATTGAAAAATGTTGTTATATGCAATTAAAACAGTCAAGTGCGAGTGCGATAATCTATTAGTAATATTAGTATATTATGATTAGTAATGTACAGTGGGCAAAGCAGATTAGTATCCAGAGCCGTCATATACAATTGAGGTTTTCTTGAATATCAATGAATGTATATTTGTATTCAAATGAAATTTAACTTAAATAACTTAAATTTTTATTAGAAAATATCCGTGGGTTTTTGGGAAAACTTAAACTGTATCTGACGGCCCTGGATACTTATCTGCTTTGCCCACCGTACTTATACTAATTACTTTTTTAATTTAAATTATGTAGTTAAAGTACGCAAGAATTGAAGCGTTTAAAACACATTGATACGGAGATTAAATAAATCATAAACACTCACAAACAGGTTTTCTAGTCAAGACGTTGGAAATTCTTAAAAAAAATTCAGTCTTATTTTTTTTTAATAATCATTTTATATTATACATCACAAGTAATCCCATTATCTATTATTTGTTACGTTCACTACGCCATAAGGAAAAAAGTCGTAATGCTGTCTATGGTAGGCATTCAAAAAAGTTCACTTTAAACCTCTTTAGATGTAGCCCGCATTATTATTTACATTTATTAAAAAAAAATGTGAATCGATACTGCATTTGATAGTATTTAATTTGTTTATTGTAGCATTGGCTACAGATAACTAATTTTGCACATTCTTAATTGCAAATCTATCATTACATACCTAATTTAAAACAAAGTCGCTTTCCTGTCTGTACCTATTCATACTTAGATCTTTTAAACTACGCAACGAACTTGGATGCGGTTTTTTTATAGATAAAAATTATTCACGTGGAAGGTTTTTATGTACATACAAAATATAGAGGAAAAAGGAAGATAGGAGATGGTCAAATAGTAAATGGAAGTTTGTCATTGACCCGAGAGAGACCGCAGGCAAAAGTTAGTATTATATAAATCAATATCATTTAAGAGTAATCTATTTTACAAAATATGTATTATAAAACAAAGTACTTGCGGCGTCTGTCTGTCTGCCTGTTTGTGATACACAAAAAAAGGTACCTATTTTCGTTCCGTTTTTAATACCAATATCAACAGAGTGATTCATAACATTATGAGGAAAGTTTACGTGTAAGTATAAAATATGCGTATTTTAGTAGAGACTAGCGATCCGCCTCAGCAGGGTACGGGTGTTATAATTTTTTGAAAATCACATGCTTTTTCTATTATAATATGCACGAATTATTCATATAAAACTTCCTCTCAAATTACTCTTTCCATACTTCCATACCAATATTATAAATAGGGAAGTGTGAGTGTTTGTTGGTCTTTCACGGCAAAAGGGAGCGACGAAATGACGTGACTTTTTAAGTATAGATATTTGAAGGGATGCATCTCTTTCTAACGCGAATGAATCCGCGGGAAAAAGCTATTAGCAATCATAAAAAACCGCTTCAAAATCCGTTGCATTGCTAAAGATCTAACCATACATAACACGGCCAAACACAGGGACAGACAGACAGCGAAAAACGTCTTTGTATTATACTATGTAGTGAAGAACAAAGATTTGTTAAACCTAATAACATTTTATTTATCATTCAATCTGACAGACAGGTAAATAAATAATATTATTCAACATTAATCACCTACAAAATGCAATTTGTGATTACTTGCAATAGTTTTATGAATTTAATTACCGTTTTAATTATGATAAGAAAGTATTACCTGATTTTTTGATAAGGTGATTCCCGGAGAATTTGTACCTATCCGCTTGAAGTTTCGACCGGATGAGCTTAAAGCTATTTATGATAATACCAATGAATTGGATAATACGTATGCTATTACAATCGTGTCTCAATGACAAGTCACCGGCCGGATATTTGACAACCTTGACAGTTTTTGTATGGGAAATGTGTCAAAAGTTTGACGTTACACGTCAAAAATCGATCATTGAGACACGATCGTAATAGCAGACTAGGGCCCTAGGCTTTTCCAATAGATCAGATTATATTTATCAGATTTCGCATAGAAATACACTTTTCCGCTGACCTTTGAACACACGTGATTCGAGACACAATAGAAACACAAATAGCAGCCCGATAGCCGGCTGTCGCTTGCTCGACGGAAGATTAATTATAGAAAGCCTTTAAGTCCAAAAAGCTATGTTAAAGAAAATGGGAAAAGCGAGTGATAATAATCATAATCTGTTTACATTGTCTTTGGCAGAAAGATAGAGAATTTTGATATGTATTATGTATATTAGAGGCCAATGACTGATTTAATATCATTGACCTCAAATACATACATTAATTAGTAATTAAGGTTTCGTTAAATTAATATACAGTAGAGATAGAAAATATATAATTAGGTACATAGCTATTGAAACCGATTGAGCCGTGATAAAACATTTTGCGGCAAAATACGGCCGTAACTTTTTTCCTTTATTTTAAAGTTTGATTTTTTCGCAACTTTAAGGGACCTCAAACCTGCCCCCCTAGACAAGTGGCATTGTAGAATAGATAGCGAAAACGAATAGATTGTCAAATGTATAGAGATGTCAAATTATTTAGCGAAAGCTTATGTCAATTCCATACATTTGACAATCTATTCGTTTTTGCTATCTATTCTACTACAATGCCACTTGTCTAGGCCCTCTGATTATACGAGTATACTCGTAGTATCAGCTTTATACCTCCAAGTGTTATCCAGATAAAGGGTCTTCGCAGACAGACAGGCTGACAGACAACAAAGTGATCTTATAACGGTTCCGTTTTTCCTTTTAAGGTTCGGAACCCTAAAAGTCAATTCTTCTTACTCCGATCCTCGTAAGAATTAGTAAGAATAACTAAGATGTGCTGTTGCGTAAAAATATAAAATAATGATTTAAATATTTAACCTTTTGACGACCAACCGACAGCCGGCTGTCGGGCTGCTATTGTCTTTCTGTTGTGTCCCAAATCACGTGTGTTAGAAGGATTATTTAGTCAATGCATTAGTTTCATATAAATACCTAACCCGGAAAATTGTTACATTTTGTCTGTGTCGCAGTCATCTGGTTAAATCAGCTATTTGATTGTATGACTAGCGCGTTCATTGAATGACGACAATTAATTGAATGACTAAACGACAGCTCGTCAAGTTGTTTAATGTAACGTTCAACGACTTGACTGAACGTCATTTAGCATTGTCGTTTAATGGGATATGTTTGTTTAGGGTGACCATAAGTTCGCAACTTTTAATTTAAAAAAAAACTTTAAAACTAGCCGGCGGTGGCGTATCAATAGGTAAATCCATGCTGTCACACTATTTTATCAAGAATAAAGTCACATTAAAGTAAATTTAATAAAAATAATATCAAAACATTGCTATCTGCGCGAGCTTTTTTACGCCATATTTGTTTTGGTGACTACTAACGCCGCAGTGGAAAAAAATGAACTAAATTACAATCACCTGACTGATATTACGTCCGCTCTGTTCAAAGGGCTATGCTTCAATCAGCTATCTAGTTGGACGTTGAGTGACGCTTGTTTAATCAGCTTTCGGCCTAGTCATTCAATTAAATGTTGCTATTCAATGAACGCGCTAGTCATACAATCAAATAGCTGATTCAACCAGATGACTGCGACATCTGCATAACAACAATACTGCGGTAAGCCACATTAATTAAAACACCGTTAATAAAGGGGCAATTTTATTTTAGGAAAGAATAGGGTATTACACTGTATAAGAGAAAAAATATAAAAATATATTATTGAGGTAGCTTAAGCAAAAAGCAGCCGAACAGTGTTAGTTTTAGTTCATAAAACTAGAAAATATTTTTTTAAATTCAATTCAAAGTTTTCAGTTTTTTTTACCTGTTCTTGAACACACCGAAATACAGACCATAGACAGTGACAGCTGTCGACTGTCAACAGTGTCAACTAGACGTCACTATTTGTTTTATTTATAACCTCCTAATACGATCTTTATTATAAAAATATACTTTTTCATGGAAGTTATTGTGAAAGATATTTTAGATGGCTAATGCACATGTGTACTTACATCAAAGTGATATTTACAACAACAGTACAAACGGTACAAACGGGTTTTTATGGTGTAATAGTTGGAATACTCTTCCCACAACTTTTAACTATGTTTTTCTTAAATTTGAATCAGTTAACACTAGAATTCACAATTATTCCGATGTTTTCACACTTGTGTTCTTGCATTCCGAAACGCACACCAACGGTAAGTCGAACAGTAACTAATTTTTGAGATAAAAACAATAAAAATTATGTAAAGTATCACAGCGCGTTTGTTTATTTACATGACGTAAGGACGTCATATCGCCAAAGCAAAACCACGCCCACGGCGTTTTCCGTTTTTGGAAATTTCCGCGCGAAATTTGAAGATACAATTTTTAAAAGCGTTTTTAGGGTACTTAGCGCTTAAATAAAAATTTAGGATTTTTTTTAGTGGTTTCTTAGTACTGTAGCAGTTATTTGAAATACTTAAAAAAAAAGAGTGTAATAGCCTATTTATCTTATTGACGTGTGTATACGTCATTACTCCTTTCATGGTCAGCAAAGTAGATTTAAGTATGCAGGGCCGTCAGAAACAGTTTAAGTTTTCTTAAAAAACCCACGGATATTTCCTAAAAAAAAATTTAACTGTAATAGAAAATGACTTGTTCTTTAATTAGGATAAGTTTCATTTGAATACATTCATTGGTATTTAAGAAAACCTCAATTGTAGATGACGGCCCTGCATACCTAACTACTTTGCTGACCGTACGTTCGACGATTTGATGAACCGGATGGAATTCATGTGACTTTTTATGTTAGAGGGGGATATACCGCCGCACCATACCAAACCCAAAAAAATAACAGCTGGTCAGTACATTAGGCAAACATAAATGTACTAAACAGCTGATTTTTTTCGCGATCTCATGTGTCAGACTTCTACTGACTAAAACCCATCCATTCCTTCTTAGCCTTTTGTGTCCGGGGCCGCGGTATCTCTTTCGAACAGACCGCAGCCCCGACAGGCTTTGTCGATACCTCTGATTTTCTGTTTAGTGACTTCGTTATAAATAGAGTTACTTCTGAATTATAATCCATACTCCATACTAATATTTAAATGCGAAAGTAACTCTGTCTCTCTGTCTTTCTGTCTGTCTGTCTCTTCTTCACGCCTAAACCACTGAATCGATTAGGATGAAATTTGGTATAGATATAGTCTAGGACCCGAGAAAGGACATAGGATAGTTTTCATCCCGGAAATCCTCCGGGAACGGGAACTATTATTCCACGCGGACGAAGTCGTAGGCAAAAGCTAGTATGTATTATTTAGGTTTGGTTTAGCCTACCCACTATCATTTAGTTTTATTCCCTTGCTCGGCACGTGGTCACTGAAATGGCCGGAAATGTGAGTCTTTAGCGCTAATGACAATGATGTCAGTGTGATGCATTTCATCCTCGTCATTATGCCATAAGTTTTCCATGAGGCCGCACGTGGTAGGATTGTAATTGTTAATCTATTTCTGTCATAAGCCTGAAATACCTAAATCCTTAAACAAATAAGTACATTTAAATATTAAATAAAGAAAGAAAGAAAGAAAGAAGGAAAGAAAGAAAGAAAGAAAGAAAGAAAGAAGGAAAGAAAGAATGAAAGAAAAAAAGAAAGACTGTAATGTAATGTAATGTATTTGCATTGACATTTATGGCTGTTTCCAACGCTTTCATACAAACTTTCATCCTTTAGTTTACTTTAGGGGTCCAATATCTAAAAAAATAACTGAGTGGTACAGATTGTAAGGATTCATGCCAATTTTAAGGGCCCTAATAAACGCATGGCTGTATGTTTCAAACGTAAGCAAGTCAGTTTATTATGCTTTTGAGATTTTTCTTACTTTTATAGCTAACTCAAGACTGTTTAATTAGGTTAAATTAACCAATTTATCAGTTGATTGTTTTCATACAAATTCAATTTTATTCCACGGATAAGGGATTTGTACCAGGTAAGTTTCCATTTCCCCTCAAAAATATTTTGACAGCTTGCGAATAAACCACAAAGATTACAAAAATAACTTTTTGTGGGAAGAAAATACCACTTTTTGCTAGACACGGCAGCTGTTATGATTATCCATGCATCAGTCGTTTTGTGGTCAACCGTAAACTTATGCAACATTAAATTAAAAAACAAAACAATTGAGGGTTGTATTATGTCTTTTATAGAAAAGGGCAAACGTCTTAAAACAAACAGTCAGTAAGATAATATTTACAGTTTATTTTAATTATAATAACATTAACAAATTATATCACAATTAAATAATTACAAACTAAAACACAGGTTTGAGGCAAATTCGGGGCACAGAATCAGTCATTTAAAACCAGATCGAAAACCGAGCATCGTCGAATAAAATCAAACTATAATTCGTTCAAAAAGGCTAAATACAACATACATTATTAATAGCATACTATTTACGCACAATTATTCAGCTATCTTCTCATTCCTACATCCATGACCGTACCTATATTAAACTGAATAGACCTGAATGTGCGTAGCCTCTAGCCTCTTATTCAGACTAGTCTAGGTAAATAAACGTCGTCTCTTTTTTACCATCGTAGTCTGTCAGGTGTGAGACGGTGACAACAATACTGTTAATCCGAAGCACTTGCTAAGCAACGTTTATTTATTTTCGTCTTAGCTTTTTTATTAACCCCCGACGCAAAATGTGTGTGTGTGAGTAGCACCGAAAATTCTAAACTGGTGAACCGATTTGGATAAGGTATCTTTCATTTGAAAGTAGGTTGGATCTCTAGTGATGGTTCTAAGATTTGTTTCATCAAAAGTGAAATCTTCTTATTATTGATTATGAAACAACCAGCAGGCTGCTGAAACAAGATGTGACATAAAATTCAAACAGGCTTACATTTTGTATCTAGCTTCTTTAAACAGATTATAAAATCATTGCAAGGTGTGCAATCAATTTATGATTTCACAGGTGTATCACGTCTAGGGAACTCAGCTTGTCCAGGTGCATAGTTATCCCAGGTTGAGAACTCAGCGGTGAGGGCTCCTCCAGGGCACTCAGTTGAACTGACCTGGTTGTGACCTATCAGTTTGTAGTCAGGCTTGATCTTGCCCAGTTTGACTCCCTCAGCGATGAGTGCTTTGGTGGTTTCCAGCTGTTCTTCGGTGGGTTTTTCCACTGGAAATAAATTAAAACAGTTACTGTTTGTTCATAGACTTTGTCTTTATGGAGTGACTGCAAAGTAGTGAACGGTAAATAGACAAATGTTTGTGCTCATAGCAAACAATTAACTCAGAATATTTTTTCTTAAAATTAAGTTAACGAACGTTATAAGTATTTAAGTATGTTATCGTTGTGTGCCGCTATCAGTACATACTAAATATTAAGTGGCCCAGCAGTGAACGAGAAGCTAAAGAAAAAATACTATAAAAGTTTTGTTTTTCTCATGAGTATAGTTATTAGATTAAATATCGGTCACTAATAATTATCAACCAATTTTGTCATTTGCTTGATGCCGCCTAGCAGTTGGTACAAAATGAACAGTAGTCTTTGTTGAGATCTGTACTTTAACGAGTATGACTTAAAAAGATAATATTAAGCCGGGTCTAGACATGTATCATTTGCCCGATCCGATCAACGTATCCGTATCGTCGACGCGTATCATGATCGCATATGTGGACGGTTAATGATATACGTATCATGATACGGGATCTCGATACACCGTTATGATACGGCCCGTCCCATGTCGTGTCGGTTATTGTCCGATCATCAAAGGGACTATTGAAGATACGGATACGGAGCAAATCGGAGGCGTCTACAACTTGATACGGTGCTTGATACAATACGCAGATACGGATACGGTGATCGGATACGGTGATAGGATCGGTCAAATGATCATGTCTGGGCCCGGCTTAAAGGCATTAAAAAAGTCAAATAATGTGTCAATATTCAACCCTCTCTTACCTCGCCAATCACCAATAAGACAGATCCCGATGCTAAATCTGTTGGCAACGGTTGCGTGGATGCCTTCGGTGTCCCAGCCCCGACCTTCGTAGGCACCACCTTCGCTACCAACGCAAAAACTAAGGACAAAGAGAATTTTAAATGTTAATTAACATGTTATGAAAACGTCGTGGATGCTAAATAAGAAAATATTGCGTATGAGAGTGATAGAACTCTCTTTAAGCCGTATCAATAAATAGTTTAATAGATGAAAGATAAGTTTTCAGCAACAGATTTAAAGTAGGTATATGTTTAATGTCTTTGGTTTCTTGTAACACCTAGAGAATAAACAGATGAACAACTGCGTCAAAATTCAGGATCATATAAGCAGAGCCAACTTCTCCCTTTTCCTTTTCTTTTTCTGTTCTTTCTTATCAATACTTCTTATTTGTTTATTATAGTTTACTAGCTTTTGCCCGTGACTTCGTCCGCGAGGATTAATAGTTCCCGTTCCCGGGGAATTTCCGGGATGAAAACTATCCTATGTCCTTTCTCGGGTCCCAGACTATATCTGTACCAAATTTCATTTAAATTGGTTCAGTGGTTTAGGCATGAAGAAGAGACAGACAGACAGACAGACAGAGTTACTTTCGGATTTATAATATTAGAACGGACTAGTACGGATATAAAAGAACAATTTACGAATCGATGGGGTTCTCATGTCTGTAGAGAAAAAACCTCTAAATAAATAAATAAAGTATCGACGTAATAAACAAGCTTTTAACTTCTTAAATATCATAGTGCCTTATTATTGGTTTTTAAGATTCTGATTAACCAATCATAACAGCTTATATTTTAAACCCCAAGGTTAATATCTCATTAGAGGTGATGACGTTAAACTTTGTTTTTATAGATATAACACCACAAAAAACACAGAAAACTTTTGATCTGTGGCCTGACATTTCATAGGAGCTAACCGTTTTGGTTGGTCACAAGGAAATAATCGGACTGCACGAAATATTTAAAAATTAAAATGTTTAAATAAACAAACAATACTGGTTACGTGAATGATAAAGCAAAGGACATTGACCATTCATGTATGGGAGTTGGGCCAAGTGTTGCCCAGCATGAACACATAGTGCATTATGTACCTTAGGCTAACACTACTCTGTAAACGAAAGCTCATCAAAATCTATTCGAGGAGATTTGAGAAAAAAATATTTTTATCAAGATTTTTTATTGGTGATGAATGACATCCAATGGTACGTACCGCAATTTATTTATGATTTATTTATGAGATTATTTTAAACAATTGCTCACTTTATAATTACAATCAAGTATTTCATGGTTTCTGACATTAAGAATTGATTTACATTAATAATACTCACAGTTATCTACTTGACATTAAACAATGAATTACTAACATTGATAATATTACATTATTTGTTTACATCGTATGATCAGCCCCCCTAGACAAGCATTGGCATTGTAGAATAGATATAGCGAAAATGAATCGATTGTCAAATGTATGGAGATGTCAAATTGTTTAGCGAAAGCTTATGTCTACAGCACGAATAACCAGTTTTTCTTTCTTTCTTAATGTCAATTCCCTTAATCAATAAGTCAATTAACTTAATACCGTCTTGGTACCTAGCCCATCCTAAAAACCAAACTAAGCACATAATGTGGGCACAACTGCTAATAAATTGTTCTGTGAAACATGTTCATCATTTTCATTTTGTACTTCTATTTCCTTCTTTATTTTTATTTTTTGTTATTATTTCACTGTGGCATTTGGGTTTTTGTACGTAGTTTGTTAATTGTTTTTTATTAATTGTTTCTTTTTTTTGTGTTGTGTATGTCTTGTGAGAATGTACCAAATAAATGTTTATCTATCTACATGAGCAGCAATACCATTACCATTTTCTTATGCACTCTATTCCACGATTGTCCAGATGTAGCAGTGGTACTTTTTCGACTAAACATGTCTACTCTTTATGTGTGCTCGTATGAGTTTGACATTACTGGAAGGCACAGTAAATGCTGACAGATCGTTAAGATCTCCGTTATATTGTTGGATAAGAAATGATCCACCGCTGCGTACATGTTCACTGTAATAACTGGGCGCAAGTTTTTTTTTTGGTAGGTGCCTACAGCGAAAAGGGTCAATTCTTCAGCGGTCAATATCGAAAATAATTATATTAACTAAAATCGTTTAATACTTTTAACTAAAATCGTCCCGAAAATCTTAAAAACATAAATAAAAAAAAACCCTGGGACCTAGGACATTTTTAAAAGTATATGTTAATGCAAGTAATCATTTGGAAGTACTCCCATGTCTCAAACCCGGTCAATGTCCTTTCATTAATTTTGATAGTTGTACAATGGTGCCGATTCTCTTGTTCACAAACTAACGTAAATTTAAGTTAAACTGTGCATCTTTCTCTTTCCATTTAATTATGAAAAGGACAGAAGATAAAATATTAGATAAGTCCTGTCAAATTTAGACACTCCATAGATAATTTAGACGCGTTTTAAAAACATGGCGTCTAAATATACGTCAATTTTCTTCCGGCGCTGTCTAATTTGACAGGATTAAACTAAATTGTATCTTCTGTACTTTTCTTTAAGAAATGAAAAGAGAAAGATGCATTTAAATTAAAATTAGTCTAGTTTGTGACCAAGGGAATCGGCACCATTGTTAAGTAAATAAATAAATAATGTTTATGCATAGGTTATTTTAAAATTAACAAATAGGTAAGAAAATGGTTTGTCTTAATTAGCTGTAATATGCCATTGTGCTCTCCATCTTCGAAAGTTTTGAAGTTGAGCATATATTTTTTTTGGGAGTGGGAAATTATCAAATGACTGCTCCCGTCCTGGATGCGGCGGGAGGGCATGCCAGACTTTTACTGACTAAAACCCACTCATGTTCCTTCTGTTGCCCTTTATGTTCCGGGGTCACGGTAACTATTTTAAACATTCCGCAACCGGCAGGCATATAGGTATTGTAACCTAATGTTATGTAGCCTTACTAATCCAAAGATAAACTTGTGAGTTTATTATATCTAAGTTAAAAACCAGTCGGACACAAACAACATCTTTAAATAAAATAAAAAATAGATTTGATTTTAATTTACAACAGCGCACGTGAAAATCGTTTACCTTTTTTCGTCTGCAACAGTTTAAAAATAGAACTAAATTGACTGAACATCATTTGACTAAAGTCAGTAACCGATTTTTTACGACAAAACCGGATTTAGCCTAATGATAGTTTTTTTTTATAAATACTATAAAATTGTGGCCGCAGCGGTGTTTCCCCTCAACACATTTGTAGTTTTTTGCAACTTGACTACATTATTATGAGTACATTTCATTATTATGACACTACGTTGTAATGATCAAGTTTATTTAATACCTTAATTAATACATTCATTCATTATTTTAGATTCATTGTTTATTTGCATACCTACAGATGACACAAATGTTCGATTTGCAAATACAAAGCTTTGAAATATAAGAAAAATAAAAATGAAATATGGAGAATTCTAACAGAGACGGAAAATAAAGCTGTATTTTAACTTTTTCCAAGGTAGGTATTCTATCACTTTATGAGTCACTAAAAAATAGGGTAAATGAACCCTGTAATGTCGGAGAAATCTTAATATACCTACTCGTCAAGGAAAACTATTGGTTAAGTACCTAGGTACCTAGAGTGAATCAGTACTCTTCGGAAAAACTGAGAAATCATTCCAAGCTTTAATTAGCACACATTTTTATTAATCTTTTTAGATTTTATCCTAATGTATCAATAAGAAATGCTTACATCTCCGAGATAAATGTGTAATCATCAAAAGTGCGTCTCTATTAGTCGAGAGGTCAATAATAAAGCAATACCGACAAAATATTTGCAATTAGAAAACAGAGCTAGCCACTTAGACACAGTGCATTTATTTTTTATTTTTCCTTTTTTTTGTTTATTGTATCATGGGCTTTTCGACTTACTATGACTATGTGAAATGGCATTTGGCGTATTTGACAAAACATTTGCGTATTTGATTCATTGCAATATGAACTCTATTCTATTAAATCTAGTATAGTTTGTATTTACCCAATTAAAGCGATCATTCTGCCAAATTCGACATGGAGTGCCACCAAATGTCATCATATCCCAAACCCCCATTTCTGGATTTGTGATATGATGACAGGATATAATGAAGGAGAGAGAAGAAAAGGTATCGAGCCCAAGTATCATTGAGAAGAAACAAAAAGATATTATTCTACTAAACCTTGTTGATAATATAAGTAAATATATGTACATTTTTTACCACGCAATCACCGTAAGTATGTCTTAATTGCAGCCAAATAGGTAAATGTATTTCCCCTTATATAGTGCTACGTGAGTAAATATTAAAATATGAACAGTAGGTATTGTCTCTAGCTTATCAGTAATACCTACAGGACTCTGTGGGGCGTGGTTTTCCTGCGATGACGTCACACTTTGAGCTCAACGCTCAATGCTCATTGGTTCTTTCTAAACGTTTATAAATTGTATTATATATTATATGAGATGCATACCTAATTGCTGTTTGGCGAAAAAATGACTCGAATTACATAGTCATGATGACTAGTTGAGTTCATGGGTTCTTTAGTACATAGCATGATGTAAAAAAGCCGTTAAAACTGTATAGACGATGATGGACTGATGACTGATGAGGGACCATTGTCTTAATCCAGTTGTAATTCATAATTTCTTTTAACGTACCTTTTTTTGTATCTGCATGCTAAGTACTCACGTTGATCATCACGAGGCTGATGCGAGTTTCGCTTCGGATTAATCAAATTGATTGAGTAAAGATACAAGATAAGATAAACTCCTAGCTACTTTAACCAGAAATACTGAAAAACAATGCAGCGGTGCAATACAAGAATTATTTTTTACTACGACCCACCCCAGCTTCGCACGGGTGTAACAATTCTTTCAAAATCCCGACTTTTATCTACTTTTATAAGTAAGCATGTATTGTAATGTAAGTAACTTACTCTGGAATCACTTTGTCCAATAAAAAATCCCATCAAAATCCGTTACGTAGTTTAAACATCTAATCATACATAGGCACAGACAGAAAGCGGAAAGCGACTTTATTTTTATAAATACTACTACGTAAGATACTCTATCACACAAACGGAAGCTAAATCAAGCTAAACAATCTCGAAAACATACTTAATTAATTAACCGATTCTAACAATTTTTTACAAGGTGATCTGTTGTCATGTTTGTTACCGGCACCAAGTCAAATCCGGTCTTTAGGTTCAATTACCTAATCGTACATATATTATCAAAGTCGTGCGGGAGTCCCACAACGTTAGATGACTCATTACATATTTATTAAGTCATTTACACCTTAGCTTCCCAACTATGTTAAGGTCGAGTTCCAGTCTTACTGGATGCAGCAACAACCACTTCCAGTGTCCCCGAAAAACAATGTTTCATTTGTTTAATTTATCATTTACTAGCTTTTGCCCGCGACTTCGTCCGCGTGGAACTAGTTCCCCTTCCCGGGGGATTTCCGGGATGAAAACTATCATATGTCCTTTCCCGGGTCCCAGACTATATCTGTACCAAATTTCATTCAAATTGGTTCAGTGGTTTAGGCGTGAAGAAGAGACAGACAGACAGAGTTACTTTCGCATTTATAATATTAGTACGGATTTCATTTATAATTAGTAATCTATTCTTAAACACGAAATGACAGCGTCCGCTCACGAGCATGACATTTTTGAGCCTTCATATAGGTACCTATCTCCTTAACAATTTTCCCTATATACAAAGTTGCAACCTCACAATAATACTTAGTTTATCTTAATTCACATTTGAATGAGGGAGAATAACTCATACGGCCTCGTGAATGTATAGGATAATCCATTCATTTTCCTCTATTTTTAGCTAGAAGTCTTTGAAAACAAGGATGGTTCCGCAAAATAAATTACATGTAGGAGCAGGTAAATACCGGAAATTAAAATAAAATCCATCGTAAACATACTATGTACTACTACATTTCCGTGAGTTAAATTGAATAAAGAATTTTAACAATAAATTAAGTGTGTCATTATCGTCATCATCTCCATACCCTTTTCCCAATTACGTTGGGGTCGAATTACAGCCTAAATAGATTCAACTGAACCAGTATTTTACGTGAAGTGACTGCCTAAGTGACACGATACCCTAGGTTAGACTCGTCAGTCTACTATTTACTTTTGTACGATTAGGCTAAATATTCGTAACACACGTCACGTCTTTTATTTGGTTTTATTTAACCCTATCTTGTACGATGAAACTGAAAATTGTAAAACTTTTTTTTGTGACCGTACCATAATAGCTTTCGTCCGAAACACCTTGACAAAACGTTTCGATTGCAGCGGGTAAAACTCAAGCCTACTAAACCCTTAGCGTGATGAGCTCATACCGATGAAAAAGATAAATCGCTTATTAACGAAACTTGTCAACGCGCCCATCACACATACATCAGAAAGAAAGGGCACATATATAATGAAAATATTATAGGTAATTGCACCTGCGTTTGTCATACCCATATCTATGCGGGGACCAATTACCACGGGGACGTACCGACTTGTTCGACTTATTCGTCATAGTAGGGTCATTGTTGAGTGGACCACAAAAATGGATTGCGCATGAAAATAAGAGAAAGTAGCTCTTAATAGGTAAATTGCAGTACTACCGAATCACGTGTAAAAAATTTTCATTACGTAGTTTAAAGCAAGGTTTTGTTATTAGAGAGTGGTTCAATAGAAAGGTTTTTAAATCCATACTAATATTATGAATGGGAAAGTGTATCTGTCTGTCTGCCTGTATGTTTGTCTTTCTTTCACGGCAAAACGGAGCGACGAATTGACGTGATTTTTTAAGTGGAGATAGTTGAAGGGATGGAGAGTAACATAGGCTACTTTTTGTCTCTTTTTAACGCGAGCGAAGTCGCGGGCAAAAGCTAGTATTTAATATATGCATTTAAGTTGATAAATAAAATCTGGGATTTTCAAAGTTTTGTAACACCCGTGCAAAGCTCTTACAGATCGCTAGTTTCGTATTTATGGTATAGTTTAGGTTAGAATAGCCAATAGGTAATATCATGCTATGACCTGCAAACGAAGCAGAAACTAAAGTTGTAACAAAATGCAATTAAATCCGCCATTGGTGCTGATTGTCTTGTTCACAAACTTAACTAAATTCAAGTTAAATTCATCTTTCTCTTTCCATTTCTTAAAGAAAAAGACAGAAGATACATTTTAGTTTAATCCTGTCAAATTAGACAGCGCCTGTAGAAAATTTACGTATATTTAGCGCCATGATTTTAAATCGCGTCTAAATTATCTGTGGAGTGTCTTAATTTGACAGGACTTAACTAATATTTTATCTTCTGTCTTTTTCTTAATTAAATGGAAAGAGAAAGATGCAAAGTTTGTGAATAAGAGAATCGGCACCTTTGTCAAATTGTGATAAATATTTAGTCCCATCTATCCAAGCAAATTTGTTTTAAGACGTTTACTTTACTGTATCCGAACAAATATTAAAGAAGTTTGCTACGCGTTTACGACTAAAACTCAAACTGGTTTACGACTTGTCAAATATACCGATTAATTTGAGTTTTAGAAAAAACAAAAAATATGCCTAGTAAAGTGATTTTCATCCTACTTGCATACCTTATAAACAAATTCTATTATTTTTATTGACAAAGGTTTTAGATTATTTCCATTTTCCAACAAAATAATGTGTTATAGATACATAGATCCATATTTTACAGTAATAAATTAATACTGAATTTCAAACGCTGGAAAAATCAAATTACTTGATGATTTTACGCTGATGATGAGATTCAAACATCATCATCATCTCCCATGCCTTTTCCCATCTAAGTTGGGGTCGGCTGCCAGCCTAACCGTATTGGGCTGGATACCTGTGTTTTACGTTATCATCTATGATGAGATTCAAACAATTAACTAGAATAAATTAAAATATGAACACTACGTACTACAAGATGGGCGTGAATGGAAACAGTTTAAGTTATCAATGAATGATAAGAATAATCATTCGCACTTTGTTACAAAGGCACGAGTAACCTTAGGACAGCGGCCTACGCTACAATGCCAAAATTGATAAACAACCAAACCACGTGCAGTTTGAAAGTATTACGCATGCGCCGGATCACGTGCGCGGTATGGGGAGACGCAGATCTGCTGACGAGTATTATTATTATTTACTAGCTTTTGCCCGCGATTTCGTCCGCGTGGAGTAAAGTTCCCGTTCTCGGGGGTTTTCCGGGATAAAAACTATCCTATGTCCTAGACTAGGTATGCCTGTACGAAATTTCATTTAAATCGGTTCAGTGGTTTACGCGTGAAGAAGAGACAGACAGACAGAGTTACTTTCGCATTTATAATATTATAGTACGGAATTAGTACGGATTTATCTTTATTCCCAAAAGGAATCTTTCTTTCTTTATCTTATAAGCTACTATTAACAGTCAAACCAATGCAACGGTTTCGTGGGGCTTACGAAACCGTTGCAATGGTTTGTTTATTGTCTATGACTTCTATGAGTTTGTAGACTGGAGTTAAATATTATTATTAACTAAATTAGTTAACTAGCTTTTGCCCGCGGCTTCGCTCGCGTTAGAAAGAGACAAAAAGCAGCCTATGTTACTCTCCATCCCTTCAACTATCTCCATTTAAAAAATCACGCCAATTCGTCGCTCCGTTTAGCCGTGAAAGAAACACAAACATACAGACAGACACACTTTTCCATTTATAATCCATACTAATATTATAAATGGGAAAGTGTGTCTGTCTGTCTGTCTGTCTGTCTGTCTGTTTGTCTTTCTTTCACGGCAAAACGGAGCGACGGATTGACGTGATTTTTTAAGTGGAGATAGTTGAAGGAATGGAGAGTAACATAGGCAACTTTTTGTCTCTTTCTAACGCGAGCAAAGCCGCGGGCAGAAGCTAGTATTATATAGTGTGGCATATGTACTTTACCGTGCAGTTCGCTTGGTGTGCGTTTCATTTGTTATCCCGCGACCAGTGTTATAACCGCCTAACTATCCTAGATGTATTCCATTAAGATAACTGGAAGTAATTGTAATCAGTTGAAATACGAGGTTTAATCAATATTTGTATTCCTGAAATGGGGTCAATGTACTCATAATCTATTCTATTGTTTCTGCAGTCATAATCATATCAGTTTTTTTTTAAGTAGAATACAAATAGCTGTGCCGCGCGGTTTCGCTTTTTAGTTACTGCTCCGCTAGGTGTTAAGCCTTCAGTTCATAAATTGATTCATTGATATTTATATCCAACTTTTTTAAACAAAATTTGTACGATGACCTAACTCTCTCTCTCTTAACCTTTCGTCGACCAAGCGACAGCCGGCTGTCGGGCTGCTATTGTCTTTCTATTATGTCTCGAATCACGTGTGTTCGAAGGTTTAAACTAATACGTCTGTGTTAGTATTAATAAAGGTCAACACTTACTGGTAACCAATATCGCCCCAGTTCAAGCTGTTATGGTAGTTTTGCATTGATCGCATACTCGCTGCACAGGCCTCAAACGAATAGCAGGCAGCCGGGATGTAAGTATGGTGGATCACCACGTGAGAGACTGGAGTGTTGAGAGGACGGCCTCCTTCCGTAGGGAGGCCTCGCCAATCTGACTTGCTGTAGAACGGGAAAGAGTGCTCTGATCCTGCAAAGAGGGGTCATTGTAAATGGCATGATAAAAAAATGTGATTTAATCAATGATTCATGGGTAATCGTGATTATGTAATGGAAATTGCATAATCTTGTACTGATGTAGGTAGATTATTTATTTTGTGTGTATCGTGTCTAGTCCTTAACATTAAATATTTCATGAAATGTTATAACCTGACCACTACATGAAACGAACGTAACTTTTCCATGAAATGGTCGAACACAGATTGAACATTGCATTAACATTTCACAAATATCTCATCTACTAAGTAGAACTATATAACGATTGAAAAATAGTTAAGCGTTCAAGAGACCAAATACTTAAACTGAGTAAATAAACAACTCCAACCAATAAAAAAAAACTCACTCTTTAATGAGAATCTCGGCGACGCGTGCGCAGATAACACAGCCATAAAAACAAAAGACAACACCCTGATCGACGCCATCTTTTTTCAAATAATTAATCAATAAAATTACGATATGTGTAGCGTGTTGCTAGTGCTCCAATGAGCTGCGTATGCGCACCCCGGTCTTTATAAGATACGATTGGATCCCGCGGTACTTTCCCAATGAGGTTCACCGATAAGCGTCACACCAACTCTATTTATTTGTACACTTGCGAACGTACTTGACACTTTTAGGAATTAGGGACTCCAAATGTCTTGTCAACAACGAATCGCGTTCGAAGAAAGACTGAATCAGGCCTATGTTTGAATGAGGAAAATTTATAAGAAATAGAATTAGTTTAATTAAAATAACTTGTTTTTAGAGGCGACGCATGTCTCGCCTCGTTCTGTCTACGGCTTAGCTAAAAGACACCTAGTACTTGAAAACTGTAGTTTTAATTACAATTTTTGGCATAGGTACGTACACGTAAAATGGTTAAGATTTTTTTTGTTTGATTTAAGGATTTGTTTACGAAATAATAGGATTTGTTTAGTCATAATATGTTAATTGTTGTTTAGAGTCATGTTTTTTCCCTGTCCTAGCTAAATTAATGGTTGTTTTTGTAAGTGTAATTTTTTTTATTAATTTTAAAAATTTGTTTTAGAATTATAAACACATAAAAAATGTGGTTTGCAATTAAAATTTCTGTGTTATTTTGCGACAACGCAATTTGTTTAGGTGAAAAAGAAAACTAATTTCGGTATACTACACTGCTTAGTGTATTTTTTTTAATCTAGATTATAGTTTAATTATATTTCAGTTCCTTATGTAAGATTTTTTCTATGTTGTTATTGAAAATTTCTATTTTATATAAAATACTAAACTTATCTTATTGACAAGCCAATAGATCACATAAAACTCCTGTGGCTTGGAAATCCGGGAAGCATTTAGTTCTGCTCTTGCGCACCCGCCTAGCGTTTTAATTCTAAATGCTACATATATCAAGAAAACGAGCTATATTTTAGTATATACCACTGAAAAAATCTACTTAGTATGGCATCGTTAAGTACCAGATAGAGTATATATACATCATAGATATAACTTCGACGCTTGACGGGTTAAAGAAGATATACATAATATAAGGCTTGGGCTAAAATCGCCTTACGCTTAAGTACTCTGTTTTTCACAGGCTCCAATGAACCTTGTATGTTTAAGGGTTCTTCGAATCTTCTTTAATATTGGTATTTAAACAATCAACGCCGAAAATTAATTATTTATTAGGTTAACTAACTGTCTGAGGTCCGTGACAAATTTCTTTTTGGCCCTGCATGGGTGTCTAAATTCATTAAGTTCATTTAGATCAGTCAGGGTGTAGAAAACTCCCGCTCGTCTCGTTCCTGGGTTTGCTACTGACTTATTTAAAAGTTCAAAGCTGCTTTATCAAATTCTGAGCTGGGCCCCTTTTCAAGGGCCCGTGGGATTTTGTCGGTTTGCCACCGGGCACCATGCGGCGCTAACATTAGAAGCATTCTAAAACACTGATTTCTTTTGCGGCCTCTTTATAATCATTCAGTCAAAGAGTCAATTTCAGTAGTAGAGCTGTATTTATTTAGGCTCTTAAGGAAGTGTTAGGGTAACACATTACTACTTCTTCAGCTGTCTGATTATCATAGTACAAGCTTAGCTTTTAGTTTGGGATCAGATGGCTGTGTGTGAGTTATCCAAAGATATTTATTTTATAGGAAATGCAAGTAGCTTACGTGACAATTTATAGTTAGTATATAATTAAATTTAAAATTTATACTATACAGAAAGTTTAAAAGAAACTTTAGAAAATCACGACATTATTTTTAATATTCTTTAGAATGGATATTAGTCAGAATAAAGAATATTGGTCAGCACAATTTACGATTCAGTGTACACGTACCTAAGCCCTGAAACGTAAGTTATACTGACATAGGTATATATCTTCACCTTAAACGTGTTTCAACGAGTTGAACGCACTTCTCTGGGGAAGAACATGGCAATTGCTGTTGTGGGGGAGATTTATTCCACACATTATGACGGTATTCACTTGTGTAATATCTTACCTATAGGCTGTGTGTGGTCCTCAAAGGGCCTAGTGAGCTCAAAAATATGAAACCAATTAATATTCGAGTCGACTTTTTGCGAATACTAGATGCATTCGAAAAAAGTCGATAGTTGTCTCTTCAAGAACGAGCCATGTCATCTTTTTACCACTCTTCGTTGATCAATGAAATGTTGAAATGTCTAAGGCGTACAATAAGTATTGCCTTTGTAATTTTATGATGTTATAAATACATTTACGCATTAAATCCAAACTCCAAAACTTGGTTTCGACAGTAGTTACAGTAGAGATTTGTTCTCTCGTGAATCGAACTTGAGATATACAGCAATACATCTGATTCTCCAGACACTGTACCGGTGAATCGTCACACATAATATGTGAAATGGTTGTTTCCAATTAAAACATTTGTAGAATATAAAATAGGTAGAGTATGTTGCCACAATTATCTGGCCCACCATAGGAACAAATAAATGGGTCAAATAATTGTGCCTCATACTGGACATTCCCACAATACACTCACACTACATACTACATGGCAATAATTCATGGCTCACCCATATACTATTTAGAGGTGTTAAATAGATATGTGAATTATGACACCTTTAATTTATTAGAAATTAGTCATAAATAACAAATTGTGATTTTTATTAATTTAACGGTTCATTTCCAGTCAAAGGCAATTGAGAAAATAAATTATTTAGCATAGTTGTAACTTCGCTTTATCTGAAGTGGTCTACTAATACCAAATATTATTTTAAAAAACCGGCCAAGAGCGTGTCGGGCCACGCTCAATGTAGGGTTCCGTAGTTTCCCGTCCGTCACAATAAGTGTTCCCACTTATAAGTTAAAAAAAAGGCTATTTGTTACGTTGAAATACTAAGTACGCAGAAATTATTTTGTACAACCTTTTGGTCTTTTTTGTACAAAAACTGTTCTTTCTATCAAGTTCAAAATAATTTTCCTAGAAAGTACTTATAAAGTTCTACTTTCCAGATTTTTTTCTTATTTTTTAAACCTACGGGTCAAAAGTTAGAGGGGGGGGACGCTTTAATTTTTCCTTTTGGAGCGATTATTTCCAATATTATTGACTTTATCAAAAACTGATTTTAGTAAACCCCGTTTCATTTTTAAATTCCTATCCAACAATATATCACACGTCAGGGTTGAAATTAAAAAAAAAAAACACTGTCTTTACATATAGGGGGGCTACCCTAATAAAACATTTTTTTCCAATTTTTATTTTACCACTTTGTCGGCGTGGTTGATATACATATTGGTACCAAATTTCAGCTTTCTAGTGCTAACGGTCACAGAGATTAAGCGAGGACGGACGGACAGACAGACAGACATGGCGAAACTATAAGGGTTCCTAGTTAACTACGGAACCCTAAAAAGTGTGAGATTAATGCATCGAGGCGTCCGTGAAAACGTATGTAGATATAGAAATACTCGTAATGTATTAGTCAATTAATTATTCTGTAATCTAACGACTAAACATTTTCCAGTTTCAGGACAATGCATCTATGATTCCTTTTGTATATAGGCAATAGGCTGAAGATGAATACTTAACACCAAGTGAATCATCAGCATTACTTTCCCCTGTAAAGAAATAGTAATAGATGATTATATTATTATTTGCTATTCTCAAGTGGTGAAAACATAAGAACTTACTCAAGAATACAAATTTAGCGCACGCTTTCCTCCACGTTTCCATAAGTATGAGCTATTCTCATATCTTGATAGCACGAGCGAATAAGAGAATGTAAGTACTAGAACATACTCATGTTTAAAAACAATAAACAACCATTTATTTCATTCCATACTGAAGTTTTATTGAGATGTATTAAGGAAGGCATCCACTAAAGACGGGTTGGATCACATCGGTGCACCGATCCTGTCACGGATACCGCAACGATGATTCTAGTCGACGACTAGCAGATTTTCGAGTTGCAATGCAACTGAGACCGGTCTGCCTGGTATATGCTTTATACGTGCCAGCGCAATTATTTTAGTGAATAATTTAATAATAATAATTTTGCGAAATACCTGATAATAAAGACGCGACAAGGCCGAGTTCATAATATGGTGAGCCGTCAATTACTTAACTTGCCATGCATGTAAAGCATATTGATCCGTATATTTTAAAGCAGCGTTGACTAGCAACTTCGTCAATGTGATTGGGGACTATTGTGGAAGCACACGAAGTCGTGAATTAAGAACTGACCTGTATCCTTTCCTGGTGAAAAAGCATTTTCCTTTCCTTAGCTGGCAACCGAAGGAACATGAGTGGGTTTTAGTCAGTAAAAGTCTGACACGCCCTCCTCCCAAGACAGAAGAAGTCATTTGATGATTTACCACTCCCCAAAAAAAAGGCGTAGTTACTTTTGTGATTTAAAAGACCTTCATAGTTCTAATAGTTACCGCGACCCCTGAACATAATGGGCACCCGAAGGAACAAGGGTAGGTTTTAGTCAGCGAAAGTTTCCCTTCTTCAAAAAAAGCATAGATAGATACAGACAAAAAGCGGAAAGCGACTTTGTTTTCTATATGTGAAGTGATGATTAATTGTGGGAAATATATATACTAATCTTGGTTATAAGTGACTGCACAATATCTATGATGAATCAATTACGTACTTAGTTGTATTGTTTACATCTTCCTTACCTCCGCAATGCGCCATGGACATTTACTTCCAAAGTCAATAGAATTAAGTGTCCGCGGCCACTGTGATTTCCCTTCGGCACCACCTTGGCCTTCCAAAAAGGGCCAAGGTCCCAGAATTCCGAGCACCTGACAGACACGTTACCATTCGAGAAAATATAATTAACTGGCATCCATAGTCTTTCAAATTGAATGCAGTAGTAACGCTGCTTTGCGGCAAAAAAAAGGGTTCTTATAGGTTAATAATAAAACAATCAAAATAAGAAAGTATCAACAGTCATTTAATAAATTAAAATAAATCACAGCGTTTTATACAAATAAGAACCAAATCATTATTTACAAATTATTCGGTGGTACAAACAGAACTTTGGATAAAAGTCGTCCTAGATTACAATTTTTTGGTTCAAATTGGTCTTCAATCAGACTCTACTATACTCTTGAAAAATGTGGCCAGGTGGAGATTTCATTGAAGAGTGTTCTACCGGGGCATTCGGTGGCTGAGACCTGACGATGTCCGATGAGCCTGTATTGGGGGCTGATGAAGCCTCGTTGTACTCCAGCGGCAATCAGCTGCCTGAGGGACTGAAGCGCTCTCGCTGTGGGAAGTTTTCCTGGAAGAAAATAGAGTATATCAGTTAATATCTAAGATACTAGCTTTCTCTCCTCTTTCTCGTCGGCGTGAATTTCTATTTTACCCCCTTAGGGGATGAATTATCAAAAATCCTATCTTAATGCTGCCCTACGTTATAGAAAGAACCCGTGTACCACATTTCAAGTTTCTTATCCTTATAGATTTGGCCCTGCGTTGATGTGTTAGTCAGTCAGTCAGATTCCTCTTTTATGTATAAATGTTTGACGGGCGTGTTGGTCTAGTTGACCCTGGCTGCTAAGCCGGAGGTCGTGGACTGGATTCAGTATCATATTTAGTACCGAGGACTATACCTACTTAATCATAACTATTGTTACAGATTTTATTTTTATCAGCCTGTAACTATGCATACGTACGTGTCCCAATTTATTGGGACTTTATTCTTATCTAGCAGAACTATATTAGATTTCATAAATCAACATTGGAGTTCCCCTCAATCATTAATGACTGGGAACGATAAAAATTTAATCCACAGATTGCAGATTATTCACCTGCGTCGAGTTACGGAGAAAATAAAATTGCATCCAAATGGGAAAACGGATAACCCTATGAAGAGCCACGGTGCCACTCAGAGATTAATAACAGACAAAATTATAACTCCTCACTTTTTGCGTCGGGGATTAAAAAGTGTGGCGAACTAACGGCACTTACCTACAAAGTCGCCAATCATACAAATGCCGATACTCCTGGAGTTCCAGTTGGTTGCGTGCGCGCCGACTGCGGTCCAGCCGCGGCCCTCGAACACTGAGCCTTCGCCGCCTACCGCGAAACTGGAGGAAGAAGAAATAACATAGTAAGAGAGTGTGAATCCATTTGGGACCGGGACCGCGGTCCCAAACGCTACCATGACACATAAGGTACATTATTACTGTTTTCCAGTGTCTTAAGGTCCGGTGGTTTAGACCCTCATATGCATATGGTTTGGTATCGAGTCTATACAGCTAATTTGCGGCTAATTTGAGACAGACAGAGTTACTTTCGCATTTATAATATTATAGTACGGAATTAGTACGGATTTATCTTTATTCCCCAAAGGAATCTTTCTTTCTTTATCTTATAAGCTACTATTAACAGTCAAACCAATGCAACGGTTTCGTGGGGCTTACGAAACCGTTGCAATGGTTTGTTTATTGTCTATGACTTCTATGAGTTTGTAGACTGGAGTTAAATATTATTATTAACTAAATTAGTTAACTAGCTTTTGCCCGCGGCTTCGCTCGCGTTAGAAAGAGACAAAAAGCAGCCTATGTTACTCTCCATCCCTTCAACTATCTCTATTTAAAAAATCACGCCAATTCGTCGCTCCGTTTAGCCGTGAAAGAAACACAAACATACAGACAGACACACTTTTCCATTTATAATCCATACTAATATTATAAATGGGAAAGTGTGTCTGTCTGTCTGTCTGTCTGTCTGTCTGTTTGTCTTTCTTTCACGGCAAAACGGAGCGACGGATTGACGTGATTTTTTAAGTGGAGATAGTTGAAGGAATGGAGAGTAACATAGGCAACTTTTTGTCTCTTTCTAACGCGAGCAAAGCCGCGGGCAGAAGCTAGTATTATATAGTGTGGCATATGTACTTTACCGTGCAGTTCGCTTGGTGTGCGTTTCATTTGTTATCCCGCGACCAGTGTTATAACCGCCTAACTATCCTAGATGTATTCCATTAAGATAACTGGAAGTAATTGTAATCAGTTGAAATACGAGGTTTAATCAATATTTGTATTCCTGAAATGGGGTCAATGTACTCATAATCTCTTCTATTGTTTCTGCAGTCATAATCATATCAGTTTTTTTTTATGTAGAATACAATAGCTGTGCCCCGCGGTTCCGCTTTTTAGTTACTGCTCCGCTAGGTGTTAAGCTCTTAGTTCATAAATTGATTCATTGATATTAATATCCAATTTTTTTAAACAAAATTTATCCGATGACCCAACTCTCTCTCTCTCTTAACCTTTCGACGACCAAGCGACAGTCGGCTGTCGGGCTGCTATTGTCTATCTATTGTGTCTCGAATCTCGTGTGTTCGAAAGTCTAAACTAATACGTCTGTGTTAGTCTTATTAAAGGTCAACACTTACTGGTAACCAATATCGCCCCAGTTCAAACTGTTGTGGTAGGTCTGCATGGACCGCATACTCGCTGCACAGGCCTCGAATGAGTAGCAGGCAGCCGGGATGTAAGTATGGTGGATCACCACGTGAGAGACTGGAGTGTTGAGAGGACGGCCTCCTTCCGTGGGCAGGCCTCGCCAATCTGACTTGCTGTAGAACGGGAAAGAGTGCTCTGATCCTGCAAAGAGAGGTAATTGTGAATGGCATGATAAAAAAAAATTATATAATCAATGATTCATAGGTAATCGTGATTATGTAATGGAAATTGCATAATCTTGTACTGATGTAGGTAGATTATTTATTTTGTCTAGTCCTTAAAATTACATATTTCATGAAATGTTATAACCTGACCACTACATGAAATGAACGTAACTTTTCCGTGAAACGGTCAAACACAGATTGAACATTGCATTAACATTTCACAATTATCTCAACTACTAATTAGAACTATAATTATAATGATTGAAAAATAGTTAAGCGTTCAAGATACCAAATACTTAAACTAAGTAAATAAACAACTTCAACCAATAAAAAAAAAACAATAAAACAACTCACTCTTCAATAAAAATCTCGGCGACGCGTGCGCAGATAACACAGCCATAAAAACAAAAGACAACATTCTGATCGACGCCATCTTTTTTCAAATAATTAATCAATAAAATTACGATATGTATAGCGTGTTGCTAGTGTTCCAATGAGCTGCGTATGCGCACCCCGGTCTTTATAAGATACGATTGAATCCCGCGGTACTTTCCCAATGAGGTTCACCGATAAGCGTCACACGAACTCTATTTATTTGTACACTTGCGAACGTACTTGACACTTTTAGGAATTAGGGACTCCAAATGTCTATTTGTCAACAACGAATCGCGTTCGAAGAAAGACTGAATCAGGCCTATGTTTGAATGAGGAAAATTTATAAGAAATAGAATTAGTTTAATTAAAATAACTTGTTTTTAGAGGCGACGCATATGTCTCGCCTTGTCTGTCTACGGGTTAGCTAAAAGACATCTAGTACTTGAAAACTTTTTAATTACAATTTTTGGCGTAGGTACGTAGTAAAATGGTTAAGATTTTTATTTGTTTGATTTAAGGATCTGTTTACGAAATAGTAAGTCATACTTAATATGTTAATTGTTGTTTAGAGTCATGTTTTTTCCCTGTCCTAGCTAAATAAATGGTTGTTTTTGTAAGCTTAATATTTTTTTTTATTTATTTTAAAAATTAGTTTTAAAATTATAAACACATAAAAAAATGTGGTTTGCAATTATTTCTGTGTCATTTTGCGACAACGCAATTTGTTTAGGTGAAAAAGAAAACTAATTTCTGTATCCATATATACACTGCTTAGTGTATTTTTTTTCAGGATTTTATATTTATTTAGATTATAGTTTAGTTATATTTCAGTTCCTTATGTAAGATTTTTCTATGTTGTTATTGAAATTTCTATTTTATTTTAATACTATACAAGACTTATCTTATTGACAATTAAGCCAACAGATCACATAAAACACCCGTGGCTTTGAAATCCGGGAAGCATTTAGTTCTGCTCTTGCACATCCGCCAAGCGTTATGATTCTAAATGCCACATATATCAAGACTAGCTGTTTCTCGCGGTTTCGCCCGCATTACGTTAGGTTTTTGGTTACTGCTTCGCTCCCGTGGGACCTAGTGTGATATTATATAGCCTATGTTACTCGTGGACAATGTAGCTATCGAATAGTGAAAGAATTTTTAAAATCGGTCCAGTAGTTTTTGAGCCTATTCATTACAATCAAACAAACACAGTTCTCCTCTTTATAAATATTTGTATAGAAAACGAGCTATATTTGAGTATATACCACTGAAAAAATCTACTTAGTATGGCATCGTTAAGAACCAGATAGAGTATACATATAAGGCTTGGGCTAAAATCGACTTACGCATAAGTACTCTGTTTTTCACAGGCTCCAATGAACCTTGTATGTTTATAGGGTTCTTCGAGTCTTCTTTAATATTTAAACATTTTTTTTGGTAAGTGGGAAATCATCAAATGACTGCTCCCGTCCTGGGTGCGGCGTGAGGGCGTGTCAGACTTTTACTGACTAAAACTCACTCATGTTTCTTCGGTTGCCCTTTATGTTCCAGGATCACGGTAACTATTATAAACATTCCGCAACCCCGGCAGGCGTTGGCCCTGTTGGGCCCCTTCCTGTGCTGACTACTTCTCTTTAAGGCGCGCGTGGAACACTAACGCGCCGTCGCGTCGACGCGGTCCTGGTCCTAGCCGGGCGGCGATCAACAATCAATTGGTATTTAAACAATCAACACCGATTATTAATTATTTATAGGTTAACTACTGTCTGAGGTCCGTGACAAATTTCTTTTTGGCCCTGAATGGGTGTCTAAATTCATTAAGTTCATTTGGATCAGTCAGGGTGTAGAAAACTCCCGCTCGTCACGTTCCTGGGTTTGCTACTGATTTATTTAAAAGTTCAAAGCTGCTTTATCAAATTTTGAGCTGGGCGTCAAGGGCCCGTGGGATTTTGTCGGTTTGCCATCGGGCACCAAGCGGCGCTAACATTAAAAGCATTCTTAAACACTGATTTCTTTTGCGGCCTCTTTATAATCATTCAGACAAAGAGTCAATTTCAGTACTTATTAGTAGAGCTGTATTTATTTAGGCTCCTAATGAAGTGTTAGGGTAACAGATTACTACTCCTTCAGCTGTCTGATTATCATAGTACAAGCTTAGCTTTTAGTTTGGGATCAGATGGCCGTGTGTGACTTATCCAAAGATATTTATTTTATAGGAAATGCAAGTAGCTTACGTGATAATTTATAGTATATAATTAAATTTAAAATTTATACTAGGCAGAAAGTTTAAAAGAAACTTTAGAAAATCACGACATTATTTTTAATATTCTTTAGAATGGATATTAGTCAGAATAAAGAATATTGGTCAGCACAATTTACGATTCAGTGTACACGTACCTAAGCCCTGAAACGTAAATTATACTGACATATAAGTATGTCTTTACCTTAAACGTGTTTCAACGAGTTGAACGCACTTCTCTGGGGAAGAACATGGCAATTGCTGTTGTGGGGGAGATTTATTCCACACATTATGACGGTATTCACTTGTGCAATACCTTGCCTACAGGCTGTGATTCTCAAAGGGGCTATGTGAGCTCAAAAATATGAAACCAATCAATATTCGAGTTGAGTCGAAATGCTAGATCATGTATTCGAAAAAAGTCGACAGTTGTCTCTTTACCGCCCTTCGCTGACTAGTCAGGGAATGTCTAAAGCTTTAAAACTAAGCGCCTTACTAATAAACGCTGCATAAAGTTATGACAGGTTTATACGTCAAAAAATGTATGGTTACACAGGCTTTATTCAATGCATAACTTTACACATCACTGTGTAAAGTTATGCAATGAATATTATTAGTAAGGGCATAAGTGTACACCATTGTAATTTGATGGCGATATAATTATAAAAAATCATCCGCACTACATATTATACTCACACACACTAGACCTACATTACTTTATGGCAGTAATTTATGGCTCATCCATATACTATTTAGAGGTGTTAAATAGATATGTGAAGCATGACACCTTCAATTTGTTAGAACTTAGTCATAAATAACAAATTGTGATTTTTATTAATTTAACGGTTCATTCCCAATCAAAGGTAAATGAGGAAATTAATTATTTTGCATAGTTGTAACTTCGCTTTATCTGAAGTGATCTACTAATAACAAATATTATTTTAAAAAAAGTTTCAGATGAACGCATCGAGGCCTCCGTGAAAACGTGTAGCCATTATTCTGTAATCTAACGACTATACGTTTTTCCGTTTCTAGACAACGCAACGTATCTGCGATTCCTTTTGTATATAGGAATAGGCTAAAGAGGACTACTTAACATCAGGTAAATCATCAGCATTACATTCCCGTATGAAGATATAGTAATAGTAAAAGACGATTATATTTACTACTAGCTGTTCTTCTCGGTTTCACTCGCGTTGCGTTATGTTTTATAAGTAACTGCTTTGCTCCCGTGAGACTTAGCGTGATATATTATAGCCTATGTTACTCGTTGAAAATTTAGCTCTCAA
Source organism: Athetis lepigone (assembly GCA_033675125.1). Lineage (NCBI taxonomy): Eukaryota > Metazoa > Arthropoda > Insecta > Lepidoptera > Noctuidae > Athetis > Athetis lepigone. The sequence goes on along the minus strand of CM066235.1, from coordinate 7,621,072 downwards.
TTGGTGAAGGAATTTTTAAAATCGGTCTAGTCGTTTTTGAGCCTTTCCATTATAATCAATCAAACAAACATACAAACAAAGTTTTCCTCTTTATAATATTAGTGTAGACTCTCAAGTGGTGAAAACATAAGAACTGACTCAAGTAGACAGATTTAGCGCACGCTTTCCTCCACGTTTTCTTAAGTATTAACTATTTTCATACCTACATAGCACGAGCGAATACGAAAAGGTAAGTACTAAAAAATACTCATGTTTACAAATAAACAATCATTTCATTTCATACTGAAGTTTGATTGAGATGTATTAAGGAAGGCATCCACTAAAGACGAGTCGGACCACAGCGGTGCACCGAGTCCGGGGAATAGTTCTAATAGTTACTGCGGCCCCGGAACGTAAAGGGCAACCGAAGGAACATGGGTGGGTTTTAGTCAGTAAACGTCTGAGAGAAGTCATTTGATGATTTCCCATCCACAAAAAAAACGATGCACCGGGTTCTTCGCGATACATCCCGCAGCGCGTGCATCTAGTCGACGCCACGTCATGCGGATTTTCGAGTTGCAAGTTGCAATGCAGCTGAGACCGGTCTGCCTGGTATATGCTTTATACGTGCCAGCGCAATTATTTTAGTAAATAATTTAATAAAATCTGTAAAATCAGTAAAATCATATTTATTTTGTATATAGGTTATAAACATAACACTTTTACACGTCAATATTGTTTTTTTTAATTAAGCGAACGATGGGGCCGGTGTTTCGTAGCTAGACTGCTCTGAGAAGAAACATCCGAAAAAAACTCAGAGGTCAAAGTCTCTTTTAAAGTCCATACAATCGTATTGGTCACAAATGTGCGAGAACCATGAAGGTTTGTCTGAAGTACTCTCTAGATGAGAGAAGCACACAGATTTGAGTGGACCTGTCCAGACAGTGCAAGCATTTGTCAGTAGATAATCGTTTAGCTCAACTAAAAACTTTAAGGAGCTCAACGTCTTGACGAGCAGTACCAAAGTAAGGACATTTGGGTAGGCCGCATTAAATACTCAAACCGTCAGACTGCATATTATGTATATATAAAGAATTTTTTTTGCGAAATACCTGATAATAAAGACGCGACAAGGCCGAGTTTATAATATGGTGAGCCGTCAATTACTTAACTTGCTATGCATGTAAAGTATATTGATCCGTATATTTTAAAGCAGCGTTGACTAGCAACTTCGTCAATGTGATTGGGGACTATTGTGGAAGCACACGAAGTCGTGAATTAAGAACTGACCTATATCCTTTCCTGGTGATCAAGCATTTTCCTTTCCTTAGCTGGCAACCGAAGAAACATGAGTGGGTTTTAGTCAGTAAAAGTCCGACACGCCCTCCTGCCAAGCCAGGAGAAGTCATTTGATGATTTCCCACTCCCCAAAAAAAAAGGCGGAGTTACTTTTGTGATTTAAAAGACCTAGTAGTTCTAATGGTTACCGCGACCCCTGAACATAATGGGCACCCGAAGGAACAAGGGTCAAGATTTTAGTCAGTGAAAGTTTCCCTTCTTCAAAAAAAAAGCATTGATAGATACAGACAAAAAGCGGAAAGCGACTTTGTTTTCTATATGTGAAGTGATGATTAATTGTGGGAAATATAATAATATACACTAATCTTGGATAGAAGTGATTGTACAATTTGTATGATGAATCAATTACGTAGTTGTATTGTTTACATCTTCCTTGTGCGTCATGGACATTTACTTCCAAAGTCCCAACCAAATTCCAAACCTTTTAGAAAACCGAAAACAAGAATCTTACTATATTGTAGTCTTGTCAGAAGTACTCTTGAGTATTGTAGCTCTGTATGGAGACCACACTATGCCACACATTCTCTTAGGCTCGAGAGAGTGCAAAATAGTAGATTGTATTACAAGGGCGCAAAGTAATATTTTTATGGCGAGGGCATTTTTTGAATCCAGAGCGAAGTGAGGGATTCTAGAGTAGAATCCTGAGCTTTGCGAGGGATTCTTAAATAGAATCCCGAACGTAGCGAGGGATTCAAAGTACGTCGCCCGTGCCAAAAATTTATTTTGCGCCCGAGTGATACACTCTACTTTTCATCACCCCCTATGAGAAAATAAAAGGCGCTTCATGCTTTATTGTAAAATTATTATTGTAGCTACTATTTTTATCATAGCTTGATAATAATAGCAGCTACATTAATAATTTGCTGCAAAACAATCCGTGAAAATATTTACGAGAACTCGGGCTGTAGTTTGCGCTTTTTATTTCTATTTACCGCCGCTATTGTCCGTCGAACCAGCCATTCATTATTTGCGTTCGATTCTTTGGCGCTGAGCATTAAGACGTTTCAAATTCAAACAGTTTTTAGGCGCACTTATAACAGGGCGTAAAACATGCAAAGACGCTCCAAATTCAAAAAGGGTGATTAATAGTAGATTAGTAGCCAAGGGCTGTAAGGGATCAAATGCAGCCCGAGATATTTAGGCGCACGAGCGTAGCGAGGGCGCCTATAGTTCGAGGGTGCAATTGATGCTTACACCCGAGCTAACTACTCTGCTTTACATCTCGATTGTGAGGTTAGTATAAAAAAACCGGCATTACAAAAATAAAACATTTTATTAGTTAAAAGGCAAAATATTGTTAATTGCTGCTTCAGCTTCCATTTTTATTGAATCGGGAGTGCAGCTTATATCTTCATCACTTGCAGAATTCATGTTTTTTTCCTTATTAGCACGTAATTATAACAAAAACCCAAAAGCAAACAATATTTAAAGTAAAAGTTTTCCCCCTCCTTTTTTATCTTTGTTTTTTAATTATTTTTTTCAAGAACGAAATTGAGCTTCGCCGTTCGATATTTAAAATTGATGACTATTATACTCATACGAAGACAAGGCTGAATAGCGAAGCGACCTCTTTTGTTATTAGGCTGAATGCATGGTGTCCATTGCCAGTATGATGGTTAGATGTACGCGAACTTTTTGAAAGAGTGAAGAGTTTTTTTTTTTTAATTACTTACCGCCCTAGGGCGTTTCTAGCTACATTAATACCCTAGAGCGCTAATTGGTTACCTACAAGCCCCATTTGGGGGTAATAAGGACCTACTTACCGAACATGAGAGATGTAAAAGTTACTTTTAGGCGCACTTTTTGAATTTGGAGCGTCATTATTGCCCGCTGAAAGTTTCATAATATGAAACTAATGGTGGTGTTTTCTATATTATAGAAAACACCAACTTTGGGCGTACTTAAAAGGGAACAAAGTCGTCTTTTTCGAATAGGTGGGATGAAAAAGATTTTTATGGCACTTAAGTCGCCGTACTGCTTGCGGCGGTAGAAAGACCTCGTACCATATGACAGGCTACATTTATTCGGAATGCAGACCCTCTCAAAGCGCAGAGATATCTTAGATCTAGTCTTCCTTTTTAAAATACTTCGAGGTCAAATAAACTGTCCATAGCTCCTTAATTCCTTTAGGTTTAGTGTGACATCGAGATATCCGCGTAAGCCAGTTCAACCTCTCTCGGCCCCTTTTAGGCGCACAGAGTTCGGTAAATCATCACCTATTCCCCGTCTCTGTCGCTTATTAAACAAATGCAGTGAATCTGTGGACGTACACTTTGACTCTTTGTCATGGGCGTAGCCAGCCTTGGGCTCAGGATGGGGCAGAAGTCAACCCCCCCCCCCCCTCTCGCAGTAATTTAATGTAATATTTAGTTTCTACAAATCTTTATAAAAGTATTGGCCAAGAGTGTAAGTGAGTGTGTGAGCGGTGCTAGAGAAAGAGCAGAGCGGACGCGCCAGAACGCTCTGGACCCGAGATATAGAATAATAAAATCCTCTCTAAATACCTAAGTAAAGTAGGTACAAATTTCACATAACGAGAGAAACATACAGAGAGTATGGTTTGCTGGTAAGCGGTCAAACTTTAAGAAGACTGCATGAAGTCAACCTACGTGCTCGTAGGGCACTTTGGGTACCAGCGCTAAGGAGAGGCAATCGAGGAAGAAGATTACAACGGGCTATTGCACACAAAAACTGGAACCATTCTCAAAGGTCACTTGTGCTTTTCACTGATGAATCCAGGTTTGGATTTCATAATGATTCGCGAAGAGTACGCGTTTGGGGTGAACCTGGGCGTTGGAAATGACTCCAGCATCCACAACAAGTTCATGCATATCAAGGTGGCACGATTATGGTTTGAATTGAAATAACTGCTAGAAATACCGAGATGAGATGCTAGAACCTTTTTTTTTTTGGTGAGTGGAAAATCATCCAATGACTGCTCCCATCCTGAGTGCGGCGGGAGGGCGTGTCAGACTCTTACTGACTAAAACCCACTCATGTTCCTTCATTGACCTTTATGTTCCAGGGTCACGGTAACTATTATAAACATTCCGCAACCCCGGCAGGTGTTGGCCCTGTTGGGCCCCTTCCTGTGCTGACTCCTTCTCTTTGAGGCGCGCGTGGAACACTAACGCGCCGTCGACGCGGTCCTGGTTCTAGCCGGGCGGCGAGCTACCCATCGCTTGCCATCCGCAGAACCGCGCCTACGGTGGCCGGTAGTCGTCTTGCGACTCTCGACGTCTTCGCCTGGGTCTTAGTCCGGGGCGGGAGGCTCATCGTTGCCTCTCGCGCGCCGCCGCTTCCTTCACCAGCAAAACTGCTTCGCAGAAGGAGGCGACGGCATCCCATTCCGTCTCGCCCCGCAGCATGGCCTGAACCAGCGCTGGGCGCGAGAGGTCACCGCCGCCGATTGCCTCTACGAGGACACGTCGATAGTGCGCCCATGCGCGGGACACCTCCATCGTGTGCTCGACCGTGTCCTCCTGGCGACCGTTGCTGCAGTGGTGACATCCAGGCGTCGCTTCCACCCGAATCCGACACAGGAACCTCCCGAACTGACCATGTCCGGTGAGGACCTGTGTCAAGCGAAACGTGAGAGAGCCGTGGCGCCTCTCCAGCCACTCCTCGAAGAGGGGTCTTACCGCCGCTATTACGGCGTGCCCAGCACTAGGTTGCGACAGTCGCTGTCTCCACTCCGCCATGAGATCTCGCCGGAGCTCCGTGAGCCGCGCCGCGATAACCCGCGGCAGCGGGACTTCGCCCCGGCGTTGCACTTCCACGCGCCACTCGTACGTGTGTGCAAGGACTGATGCCTCCAGATCCCACGGCGGAGTGCCGGCAAGGAGGCACGCCGCCTCGCAGGAGACCGTGCGGTATCCCCGCACCATGCGAATCGCCATGACCCTCTGGGACGCCCTCAGAAGCCGGGCCGGAGTCGTGGCTAGGTTGGGCGCCCACACCGGAGCCCCGTAGAGGGCCATGGACCGCACGATCCCCGCGTAGAGCCTACGGCAGGAGGCGTTTGGGCCACCGAGATTGAGCAGGAGCCGTTTGAAGGCAGCTCCAGCCCTCGCCAGTTTGGGGCCCAAACGTCGGAAATGCTCCGTGAAGTTCCACCGGTTGTCGAGGACAAGTCCCAGGTCGATTCGACACCGATGTGAACCCCGCCTACCGCTTTCTGAGATCCCGGAGGTGGCCGGTGCCGAGAGCCATGAAAACACATGGCCTCGGACTTGTGCAGGGCCACCTCAAGTCCCAGTTGCCGGATCCTCTCCACGACTGTCGCAACACCTCTCGATATTAAGTAGGCCGCCGCCTGGAACGACCCTCCCTGCGCTAGGACTAGCGTGTCGTCAGCGTAGCACACTACGCTGACGCCTTCGAGAAGGTCGGCGCGCAGCACCCAGTCGTACCCGATGTCCCACAGGAGCGGTCCCAGGACCGATCTCTGTGGAACACCGCAAGACATTCCTCGTCGACTCTCCTTCGTGACCGGGGTAGAAAATAACGGCTCGTTCCGTCAGATAGGCCTCGACCACACGACAGAGGTAGGCCGGCATCCGGTGATACCGTAATGCGGCCCCTATTCACCCCCAAGGCAGGGTATTGAAGGCGTTGGCGATGTCAAGAGACACCGCCAAGACGACCCTGCCCTGTGCCACCGCATCCTCTGTCGTGAGGGCCCGCACGCGCATGATGGCGTCCATCGTGGAGCGTCCTCTGCGAAAGCCGAACTGGCCGTCCGCTAGATCCGGCCTCACCCGCATCAGTCGCTCGAGGAGACGGCTCGCAATCACTCTCTCCAAGAGCTTGCCCGCCTCGTCGAGCAAAACGATGGGCCGGTATGCGGACGGAAAGTCCGCAGGACGCCCCGGCTTCAGTATAAGGACCAGGTTCCCGGTCTTCCAACGAAGTGGGAACTGGCCCTCCTCCAAACATGCGCTAAAGAGCCCCCTTAGTCGAGGCCCGAGAGCCCCTAAGGCCAAGACCCAGGCCTTCCCTGGTAGGCCGTCGGGTCCTGGGGCGGTGTTCTTGGCCCTAAGCCTAGCACCGCCACTCCCAGTTCTACCTCGGTCACCTCTGGAACGTCGTCATCGTCGCCGTCGCGGTCCGCATCGGACACCGCCGGTGGCAGAGCCATGAGCCACGAGCCTTCGCGGGGGGCTCCCCCCGCGAAGGGAACAGAGCGCTCACCACGCCCTCCACGATCTGGGGCCGGACACTCTGCGTCAGGGGGGGGCCCGCGGTGCGGAGCTTGCCCCGCGTTTTGTTATAAAAGTTTTCATCAATTTTTATAAACAATCGTTTAGGTACTGATGTTTCAAAAATAAAGTCAAGATTTAAATTTTGTCTGAGTTTTTCCTCTTCTTCTAAGTTTCTTTTAAATTTTATACTTCATCTTAAAGTTTATTATGAGATTAGATAGGCTATTAAACAAGGTTTATTTTAATGTATAGGTGTCTTAACAAAAAGTTAATAGAATTATAGTTATTTAGGTTTAATTGAAATATCCCTAGACCATGTTGATGTGTGTATTTATCTACAGTAATACGGCTCAAGGCTGCTGCGATGCGCGCGTTCGGTCAATCGTGCGCGCTTTTTGTTTTGATCGCACTTTTTTTTTGTCGACTATTTTTTTTATTGTGTAACTTTCTTACGGATATTATGATTGTTGTTATAAGATTTTTTTTTAGTTAGGCACCTAATAGGTTAGAGCCTGGGTGGGGCAAGCGCCCCAGCTTGCCCCAGTGTGGCTACGCCCATGCTCTTTGTCGCAATTCCGAAAGAAGTTGGCTGAACTTAATTAGTCGGCTCCAACTCTTCCTTTTTATTTACTTCTGGTTTATTGTAATATTTTTAGATTTTGTTAAATTGAGCATTTTGTAAAAAATAATAGTATTTTATCTTTAGTATAGTTAGGCATAAAATTTATTTTATTTATCACCGCTCTTTTATAATAATTGTATGTTGTAGCTTAGCTTATAACTTAATAATTGTTAACTGTACACTTAAGCATTGTAACAACTACTGGTGGTTCTAATAAATATAAATAAATAAATAAATAAAGTCAATATAATTAAGTCTCCGCGGCCACTGTGATTTCCCTTCGGCACCACCTTGACCTTCCAGAAAGGACCATGGTCCCAGAGTTCCGAGCACCTCGCAGGCACGTTACCATTCCAGAAAATATAATTAACTGGCATCCATAGTCTTCCAAATTGAATGCAGTAGTAACGCTGCTTTGCGGCAAAAAAAGTGTTCGTATAAGTAAATAATAAAACAATCAAAATAAGAAAGTATCAACAGTCATTTAATAAATTAAAATAAATCACAGCGTTTTATACAAATAAGAACCAAATCATTATTTACAAATTATTCGGTGGTACAAACAGAACTTTGGATAAAAGTCGTCCTTGATTACAATTTTTTGGTTCAAATTGGTCTTCAATCAGACTCTACTATACTCTTGAAAAATGGGGCCAGGTGGAGATTTCATTGAAGAGTGTTCTGCCGGGGCATTCGGTGGCTGAGACCTGACGATGTCCGATGAGCCTGTATTGGGGGCTGATGAAGCCTCGTTGTACTCCAGCGGCAATCAACTGTCTGAGTGACTGAAGTGCTCTCGCTGTGGGAAGTTTTCCTGGAAGAAAATAGAGTATATTAGTTAATATTTAAGATACTAGCTTTCTCTCCTCTTTCTCGTCGGCGTGAATTTCTATTTTACCTCCTTAGGGGGTGAATTATCAAAAATCCTTTCTTAATGCTTCCCTACGTTATAGAAAGAACCCGTGTACCACATTTCAAGTTTCTTACCCTTATAGGTTAGGCCCTGCGTTGATGTGTCAGTCAGTCAGTCAGATTCCTCTTTTATGTATAGATGTTTGACGGGCGTATGGGTTTAGTTGACCCTGACTGCTAATCCGGAGGTCGTGGACTGGATTCAGTATCATACTTAGTACCGAGGACTATACCTACTTAATTATAAGTATTGTTCCAGATTTCATTTTTATCACCTTGTAACTATGCATACGCACGTGTCCCAATTTATTGGGACTTTATTCTTATCTAGCTGAAACTATATTCGATTTCATAAATTAATATTGGAGTTCCCCTCAATCACCAATGACAGGGAACGATAAAAATTTAATCCACAGATTACAGATTATTCACCTGTGTCGAGTTACAGAGAAAACAATGTCACATCCAAATGGGATCACCATTTGATGAGCTACAATGCCACACAGAGACAGACATAGCAGACAAAATTTTAACACACCTTTTTGCACAAGAGGTTAAAAAGTGTGACGAACTAACGGCACTTACCAACAAAGTCGCCAATCATACAAATGCCGATACTCCTGGAGTTCCAGTTGGTTGCGTGCGCGCCGACTGCGGTCCAGCCGCGGCCCTCGAACACTGAGCCTTCGCCGCCTACCGCGAAACTGGAGGAAGAAGAAATAACATAAGTAAGAGAATCGGTAGGCATTCGGGACCGGGACCGCGGTCCCAAACGCTACCATGACACATAAGGTACAATTACTGTTTTCGAGAGTCGTTAAGGTCCGGTGGTTTAGACCCTCTTATGCATATGGTTTGGTATCGAGTCTATACAACTAACTTGCGGCTTTTTCATCCGTGAAGAAAACTGGGTTTGAGGAATTCTGGTCATGTTTAATATGAGCATGAAATCGCCTGTACGGGTTAAGTACGGGTGATGTTCAAAGCGTGTGCCTTCTGTGTATGAGAAGAGGCTTTGCCTGATGAGAATTGTTTGAGAATTATAATAGACTATTACAACGTATATAAAAATGTAATCATAACTCATAAGGGACTACGCACACTTATTCGGCTCTAATCAGCTAATGTTCATAGATAACAACGATTTATTATGAAGACTATAGTTGCAAAACTTCTGAAAAATTCGAAATAATTCCGGAATACTTCTGGGAAAGTTTCTTTAAATCAGAATTATTCAAAATGAATTTAAATTTAGAATTTGTATTTTTTTGCAAAATATTTTTATATTTTTTTAAATATCGAATGGAATTTTGCATCGACCGTCGATCGCCGCCGCCTGACTGTGTGCACGAAGGCGATGGCGGTGCGGGGTGCGGTAAGAGGGGAGATGCTCCCCCCCCGGAGAAGTTTTCAGAAAGATTCATACCCCGCAATCGAAAGTTTCCGCGGAATGTTTCGCCCGAATTATTCAATAAGAATAAACGTGTTTATTTTTTGTGTGGTGGGTGAATTAATTATTTTTCAGTGGCGCATAAGTTAGTAAAATATAAATGTTTATTTTATTATAAATCTGATCGATTAAGTATATTTGTTAATATTTTTATAAAAAAATAAAAATCCCTTTTACAACAGGATTTTTATTTTTTTGTTTTTATGTAGGTTATATCGAAGTCGAATGCTATTTATCAAAATGTTAGTTGTGGAATAAAAAACCAGGCCGAGCATATTTGATTTGTTTTTTGAAAAAGGGTTACCTATGTTTTTGGTTAGTTTGTATATAGCTCTGCTGTTCGCATCGCTAAGTATTCGCGAGTCACATAGATAGGTATTAGATACTAAATAAAGGAAAACCTAATAAATAAACTCAAAAACTATTGTGTCGCTTTCAGAAATTCTTTCACTATTGGAAAGCTACTCTACTAATATTATAATGCGGAGGAGTTTGTTTGTTTGTTTGTTTGTTTAAACGCGCTAACCTCAGGAACTACTGATCCGATTAGAGAAATTCTTTGTTTTTTAAAGTCCATTTATAGAGGAAGGTATTAGGCTACATAACATTACTTACGCTGCGGCTGCGACCAATAGGAGCGAAGCGTCAGTGAGAAATGTTGCAAAAACGGGGAAAATTATTCACATTTGAGGACTTTTGTTGCGTGCGCTGCATAAACGGTTTACGGGGGGCTAAGAAGTAACCAAAGGAAATTATACGCGGATAAAACCGCGGGGGACAGATAGTAGGCTATATTCCCTATGAACCCATTAGAGGTAACTGCTGTACTCGATTGAGTACAGCATTATTTCGAAGTGTAAATGACAGATCTTGTAAATTTTAGGTGATACACCTTATTATTTTACTTCATTACGCTGTACTCAATCGAGTACAGTGGCTTTTAATGGATTAATACAATTTCACCGGGGTTTTTTTTGGCAGTTGAAATATTCCCAAAGTTTCAGAATATTTCGGAATACTTCCGAAGTATTCGACGGGAATGTTTCGGAATTTTTCCCGCCAGCATCTATAATGAAGACGCGTACGCGTTTGTTCAGCTTTTCGCGTCTGATCAAAAAGCTTTCGTTCTAAATAATGGTTGTTTTCTATGATCATAATTCGATCTTCTATGGACATAAATTATTCTCCTGACTCCTACATAAGGAAGGATAAGATTACACAATCCATACTTACTTAATATTATAAATGGGAAAGTGTGTCTGTCTGTCTGTCTGTCTGTCTGTCTGTTTGTCTTTCTTTCACGGCAAAACGGAGCGACGGATTGACGTGATTTTTTAAATGGAGATAGTTGAAGGGATGGAGAGTAACATAGGCTACTTTTTGTCTCTAAAATTGCGAGAAAGATAGAGTAAAACAACAATTCCATTTTCCCATATAAAAGTTGTCCATGTTCTGTTGGATGTCGTTGTCATAGTAACCGGCAAATCAAGTGTCAAAACAGTTACAACCATAGAGGTTACAACCCGTCAAACCTGACACAAATAAGTAATGTTTAATTGTTTTCAAAATACGAATGGAATCATTTTCATAAATCCAAATCATGCAAATAAAAGCCATTTAATACGGTTTGAAATAACAAAAAGGCGTGTAATATGCTGTAAAAAATAATACTGTAACAGCTTTTCTTATTTCCAACGTACAAAAATAATATTAAGATAAAAAAAATATCTAGATTTAAAATATTTACTAGCCTTCGCCCGCGGCTTCGCCCGCGTGGATGTCGAACTTCTACCTACTATTTTAACCCTTTAGGGCTATTTTTTATATTCTTCACAAAGAATAAACCCTCCAAGTTTAATGTATTTAGTTAGTTATTGTTATATATTAACAAACACGTTGATATCAGGCAGTGAGTTTACTATTATATACATACTAGATGACCCGGTGAACTTCGTATCACTTACCTATTAATGTAAACAAAATTTATTTAAACCATATCACCTTTATTCATAAAAGATTTGTATCGATTTCCCCCTCCCCCCACATTATCACAATCTAGATTCACGTGTATATGAGTGGCCTAATAGTTGTTTAGTAATCTGGCAATACTGTCATTATTGTCGCTGTCACCTAACTTTTGAAGAAAAGATCGTTGAAAGGAAATGTTATGAAATGGGCTTTTAGTTTTAAAAAAAAGTCCAGGATGGCCATACAAAAACAAAAAAAAATATTAAAAGCACCATTATTTAATCAATACATCAATACATATAATAAAATCATTATATAATAAAATCAATCCATACTAATATAATAAATGGGAAAGTGTGTCTGTCTGTCTGTCTGTCTGTATGTTTGTCTTTCTTTCACGGCAAAACGGAGCGACGAATTGACGTGATTTTTTAAGTGGAGATAGTTGAAGGGATGGAGAGTAACATAGGCTACTTTTTGTCTCTTTCTAACGCGAGCGAAGCCGCGGGCAAAAGCTAGTAAGTAATACAAGTAACACATCCAAATAAGATATTGACAATAATTGTAAATTCTGTAGTGCCTCTTGAAACTATCGTAGTATACATTCACGCGCCTAGCACATGCGGTGAAAAACATGTGACTATCATTTCATACAGTTGGAAGTGTGTACCCAAATGACTTCAATAGGGTATTACACTCTTTTTTAGGGTTCCGTACCTCAAAAGGTAAAAACGGAACCCTTATAGGATCACTTTGTTGTCCGTCTGTCCGTCCGTCCGTCCGGCTGTCAAGACCCTTTTTCTCAGAAACGCGTCGAGATATCAAGCTGAAATTAATATCACATACTCGGGTCTGCTATCTCTTAAAGCAGTGAATAAATCAAGTTTTTAAATCAACGCAATAAAAAGATACGGCGGTTTATATTGCAAATTTGGACATTTGCAAGGAAATCAAAACCTATAGGGTACTTCCCATTGACCTAGAATCGTGAAATTTGGCAAAAACCAAGGTCATGTAGCACAAGTAAAGGGAAAACTCCGAAAACCGTAAATTTGTAGTTAGTTCACACCAGGCGTCCGTCTGTCCGTCTGTCTGTCAATAACCTATTTCTCATAAACGCGTCAAGATATCAAGCTGAAATTAATATCACAAACTTAGGTCTGCTATCTCTCACAGCAGTGAAAAAATCAAGTTTCTAAATCAATGCAATAAAAAAATACGGCGGTTTATATTGCATATTTAGATATTTTTAAGAGAATCAAAACTCAAAACCTATAGGGTACTTCCCATTGACCTAGAATCATGAAATTTGGCAAAAGGCAAGGTCATGTAGCACAAATAAAGGGAAAACTCCGAAAACCGTAAATTTGTAGTTAGTTGACATCAGGCGTCCGTCTGTCCGTCTGTCTATCAAGAACCTTTTTCTCAGAAACGCGTCGAGATATCAAGCTGAAATTAATATCACATACTCAGGTCTGCTATCTCTCAAAGCAGTAAAAATATCAAGTTTCTAAATCAACGCAATAAAAAGATACGGCGGTTTATATTGCATATTTAGACATTTTCAAGGGAATCAAAACTCAAAACCTATAGGGTACTTCCCATTGACCAAGAATCATGAAATTTGGCAAGAAGCAACGTCATGTAGCAAAATTAAAGGAAAACTCTGAAAACCGTAAATTTGTAGTTAGTTCACATCCGTCCGTCCTCCCGTTCGTCCGTCTGTCAAGACCTTTTTTTTTCAGAAACGCGTCGAGATATCAAGCTTAAATTAATATCACATACTCAGGTCTGCTATCTCCCAAAGCAGTGAAAAAATCAAGTTTCTAAATCAACGCAATAAAAAGATACGGCGGTTTATATTGCATATTTAGACATTTTCAAGGGAATCAAAACTCAAAACCTATAGGGTACTTCCCATTGACCTAGAATCGTGAAATTTGGCAAGAAGCAAGGTCATGTAGCACAAGTAAAGAGAAAACTCCGAAAACCGTAAATTTGTAGTTATTTCACTAAAAAACAAATTAACGGAACCCTCGTTGCGCGAGTAGAACTCGCACTTGACCAGTTTTTTTTAAGTATTTCAAATAACTCCTACAGTACTAAGAAACCACAAAAAAAAATCCTAAATTTTTATTTAAGCGCTAAGTACCCTAAAAACGCTTTTAAAAATTGTATTTTCAAATTTCGCGCGGAAATTTCGAAAAACGGAAAACGCCGTGGGCGTGGTTTTGCTTTGGCGATATGACGTCCTACTCCTTACGTCATGTAAATAAACAAACGCGCTGTGACACTTTACATAATTTTTATTGTTTTTATCTCAAAAATTAGTTTCTGTTCGACTTACCGTTGGTGTGCGTTTCGGAATGCAAGAACACAAGTGTGAAAACATCGGAATAATTGTGAAAGTTTGTAGAGCTTAGTTAAAAGTTGTGGAAAGAGTATTTCAACTATTACACCATAAAAACCCGTTTGTACCGTTTGTACTGTTGTTGTAAATATCACTTTGATGTAAGTACACATGTGCATTAGCCATCTAAAATATCTTTCACAATAACTTCCATGAAAAAGTATATTTTTATAATAAAGATCGTATTAGGAGGTTATAAATAAAACAAATAGTGACGTCTAGTTGACACTGTTGACAGTCGACAGCTGTTACTGTCTATGGTCTGTATTTCGGTGTGTTCAAGAACAGGTAAAAAAAACTGAAAACTTTGAATTGAATTTAAAAAAATATTTTCTAGTTTTATGAACTAAAACTAACACTGTTCGGCTGCTTTTTGCTTAAGCTACCTCAATAATATATTTTTATATTTTTTCTCTTATACAGTGTAATACCCTATTGCTGCTACAATATTATGCGGTTCCTAAAGTGGGTTTCGCAAACTATACAGGTTTCGCGGAATCGTCATTAATAATGTGTAAATTTATAATTGTCATTGAGTAGTTCGATAAAAACAGTTTCACTGTTTACCTTTAAGTTAAATGCTAAGATTGAAATAAATAATAATATAATAATAGTGTTTGCCCACGACCTTAACCGTGCGTATTTTATAGCACTCAGAAATAATATAAGCTTTCATTTGTGATTTTTTTTTCTAGTTCTAGAAATAAGAGCGTTTAAACTGTTGTTAAAACATTCAAAGAAACTAAACTTGAAAAAAAGATAGAAAGAGTTTGTTGTTCGTATTTAAAATTTAGCAGTTTTTTGTCTAGAATTCTATAAAATAAAAGGAGTTTAATAAAGCGTTTGGCGGTCATAAAAGTCAAGCGCTAATCTAGGTGATAATTGATAGCAGGACGGTTTCATCAAACGATAGATATATACACTGATTGTATCCATCCATATATAATTATATATCCGTATGGTAACTGTTACCAATACAAGAGCAATGACCTATGCAAAATAACCTAGTACTGAGGGCACGACACGAACCTTTGTGAAAAGAAACGGATTATTCCTATCTGTTACCCCGCTTTGTCCCCATAGGGTGACAGATAGGAAAAAAAAGTTCGATCTGTCCCCCAGTTAGCAATGTGGGGACAGATCGAACTTTGTTCACTCTTTTACAGTTTCATCTGTCCCCCTAGCACTGATATAGGACTTTTTTAAGACAATGCTGCTGATTCTCTTGTTCACAAACTAGCCTAAATTTAAGTTAAGTGCATCTTTCACTTTCTATTTCATTAAATAAAGGACAGAAGATAAAACATTAGTTAAGTCCTGTCAATTCATAACACTCTTTATATTTTTACTCTATAGCACTCAGGAAATCTTTCTATTTAATGATTTTTTTTTCTACATCTTCAAATGCGCGGGAAGTCAGTCGTGTGCAAAAACTAGTTGACAAATAAAGTCATTTAATAATTAAACCATAATTATAAAACCACAATATTTGATTCCGCTGACTTTGGTTTTGCGGTTTGCGGTTAAATTTAAAATAGTGTTGTTCTAATAAAAACAACCTATTTTTACCTAATGCGAATTATAAAATTTACTCAATCACTAATAGTTGTTTACGATATATCCCTATTCTTAAGTACAGCACATCAAGATACTACAATCTGTCAAATTATGTTTAAACAATTTTAGACTCATTCGCATTAAAATTAGTTACAAAGTTGAATGGAGAAATATGACAATTTCGGGTCGCTTGTACAATATGTTGCAACAATAAGATATAATTTAACCTTTTTTGTGGATGGGATATCATCAAATGACTTCTCCACCCTGGGCGGAGAGGCGAGAGGGAGAGTCAGAGTTTAATTGATTAAAACCTACCCATGCTCTTTCGGTTGCCCTTTATTTTCCGGGACCACGGTAACTCTTTCGAAAAGTTCCGCAACCCCGGCAGGCATTCCCCTAGAGAGGAACAAGTGGTGACAGCTCTTTGAGACGCGCGTGAAGCCAGACGATGTGATACACTCTAAGAATTAGTTTATTGTAGAGTGGGTCAGGTAATTGTGGTAATATACTGTACATTCGTGTGCATTTACATAGTGTTTCCCTTAGTCATAGTTTGGCACGTTCACTGATTGATAGTAAGGTATAATTAGTTCAGGTATGTGACTCATTTTATTGGCAAGCATTTGCTTGCCGTATTGGCTTGGAAAACATCAATGACTTGGGCGGAGAAGAATGAATTTTGCTTAGGACTTTTTTGGCTGAGCAATTCTCCGTCTCTCTCTTCCAATCGGAGTTTGACTGTTGTGCGACAGTGATAATATTATTGCTTAGCCGACAGAAAGCTTCTTCAGTAGAAAGTTTCTTTAGTAGGGCTAACTTCCATCCCAATGCTTATTAAATAATGTGCATGCATCTAAAACACCCTTGAAAAATTATTAGAATTTAGCTGCTTTCTTCCACTGTATTAGGTACAGCAAAAAGAATTACTTACTGGTATTTATTATATGTGGCAACACAAGTGTAAGTAAGTTAATTTAAATAAAACCCCCAAATGAGAACATCATTCGATTTTATGTTAAAAGAAGGTTTTCGAACTGGTTTGATACCTTGCTAATTAGTTTACACATTTTATATTAAATAGCAAGTTTATTTTTAACTAGCAACCGCTTAAAGTTACGTCTGTGATTACTGTTCCACTCCCTGTTTTTATTAATGTACATAAGTTTCAACCAGATCTGTTCAATAGTCTTTTCGAAAGAGTATTTACATAATTATTTCAAATAATATTCTTATTTCATTTACACTAATAATTTGTTGTACTGCTTAACCGAACTCTTTGCACAGCATATCAACTTACTTGTAGCCAACATCCACCCAGCCGTTAGTGAGCTGATGAGCATCCTGCATGCTCCTCATGCTCCTAGCGCAGGCATTCAGAGTGTTGCAGTCTCCAGGAATGAAGCTGTGGTGAACCACCACATATGGCGCCGGCACGCCCAGGTTCGTGCTGCCTCGCGGAGGGCGCGCTCCCCACCCACTCCGAGTTACGAAGTTGAAGGGGTAAGCTGTTGAAATGAGATCGTTAGAGTATGTGGTAGGGGCATAGTAGTGGAAAATAGGCCCTTTGTAAATATTTATAGATAAAACAAAGTCTACATCATATAAGATATTTTATAAGAAATACACCATTTGTACAGAGCCATTTTCAAAAACTAGCAAATAATAAACACACATAACATGGCGTTGTATGCCAGATCCTTAATAAAATCACTAAATAAATCTGTGTGACGCACATTCGTACGAACATCAAGATACTGCATTCTATAGAAAGCAAAAGAATTGCCATTACTATAGCCATTTAAATTAAACAGTTTCTGAATTACTTACCGGAAGAAGTATTAACATCTTCTGTCGGGAAAGCCGCAACACTGGCAAGCAAACAGGCGAAAACAATGTAAACTAAATTGACCATGGTTTCTGAAAATAAAAATAAGAATAGATTAAAAAAATATCGGTGTGACCACAACTAATACTTGTCAGAAATTATATGTTACATAATAATAAAATTATAAAAAAGAACCTAAAAAAGACAGATGGAACTGGTTCTTTTTTAGTTTTTTTAACACTGTGACATCAGTGACATAATAATATTGGGGCCGGTCAGTTTAACCTTCTTAATTCAAATCACAGCTACTATAATGATTAGAATCAAGTTTTTCGTACCGTATTTGAATTTCGATGAATAAAATTGATTTCACGAGTTGTAAGTTTGCGGATTCGCGCCAAATCTTATAAAATATTGGTATCCGCGGGAATCCGAGCACTTCAATGAGACGTTACGATTTAAGTTCAAGTATATATAGGCAGTATATCACATAAATTCCCCGAACTTAAACATACAATATATAGTATAAGCATCCGCTGAAATATGGCTGGATGAAATCATTTAAACTCAGGTATAAAACCTTTATGTAATGGGAATTAATTTACGGGCAATTACGGAAAAAAAGAATACTTTCAGGGACATAAAAAGTTTGTGACCTTCTTTCTTTACTAGGAAATTTTATCCAATTGTCTCTGGTTGAAAGCGGCTGGTTTCCGTGTGAAACCCTGACTGGCAAGAAAACAGTAACGGGTGATTTTAACTATTACAAGAATGTAGTTATATTATGTATATGACACATGTCATGCATGTTGTTATGTGCTTATAATATGTAGATTACTAGTTGTTCCCCGCGGTTTCACCTGATAGGTCTTCGAATACTGCTCTGCTTCCGTAGGTCTACAAATATGTTACTGTTACCGTGATGCGTATGTTATTTGCTGATAATGTAAATTAATATTGATAAAATATATTTTTTAAATCAGTTGTTTTAAAGTATTAATTACGGGTCAGAGCTCATTCGTCTCCTAAGATTCGCACCCTGTGCCCACTCGTCCCCTGCAACTTTTGAGGGGCCTATTCGTCCCCTGAAGAATATTTATTTTAATTCATTCTTCTAATATAAGTACATGTGTATTTTTATACTGCAGCTTGGTAGTCCTGGTACAGTCGCGCAGAAAAGGGTAAAATAAAAATATAATAATTCCTTAAATATCATGTTTAAGTATTTCAAATAAGATTAAAAGTTTAATAAAATGCCTCTAGGCTCTAGGCATTAAGTCAGTCTTCAAAATAATTAATCGATTCGTCGATCGATCGTTTTCTATTTACCACTTCACGTTACTGCGCGCCTAGTACTTTGGATTGATTAAGGTGATCTTGTGAGAAAGAATACAGTGAATTTTAAATTTTCGTACATAAATACTTCACGTTACTGCGCGCCTAGTACTTTGGATTGATTAAGGTGATCTTGTGAGAAAATTAAAAATACAGTGAATTTTATTTAGATTTTCGTACATGACTACTTCACGTTACTGCGCGCTTAGTACTTTTGTTCTCTTAAGTTTTCAATCATTAGTACCCGTTTTTTTAACAAGCCCTTCGTAAAGAGACAATATTACATCGTAAGCCTATCGACAGGTTATATTATTGTCATGACGGATTATCATTCATCATAGCTCTTTTTTTAATGATCTGTTATGATTTATTAAATTAATTGTCTGATTATTTAATTATCTGTTATGATTTATAATTAACTTATATTGTGTATATGTTAGAGGAGACCAATGGGTACCTATTTTTAATTAAAATATTAATTGGTCCCCTACCAGGAGACCAATGGGCACCTATATAGGGGCCGAATTCACAACCTTTATGCTGGGGGACAAATTTTAGGGGACGTATGGGCTCTGACCCTTAATTACAAACATGCAAATCTTTCTTCATTATAATAATACATATTATTTTAGAAATATCATCATGTTGCACATAATATTTCAACCTATTTTATTTAGGAAATCACTCGCTGCAGTGAAATGATAGATGGTCCAACTAATTATGCGTTAAGAAAGAGAGCTACCTAGATGCGTTAGATATAAAAGCGTGCCTAAAGGAGGCGAGAAAATAGAAATTGCTTGGGTTAAGCAACAATAGTTAAAGGTTAAGAAATAAAAACGGTACGTGCGCGTTAAATCCCGTAAAACAGTAAAGTATTAATATGCAACACGAAAGTTTAAAGTATGAGATTAAATTAGTCGAGAAAGTAGGAGAAAGCCTCTAAGGGGGCGAGATAAAAGGAGGTGAGAAGATAGAAGCCAGCCTCTAAGGGGGCGACATCAAAGGAGGCGAGAAAATAGAAGCGAGCGTAAAGGGGGTGAGCAAAAAAAGCAGTCAGCACGTGACTTTAGGTCATCCCCGGGTCGAGCAATGTAAATTAGAAAATGTTTATGCAACAATACAATTAATTTGTTCAAATTGAAAGTTGGAAATAGTTTTAGTTTTTATTTTAATTTATATAATTATAGTAAGCGTGTTACACACACTGCCTTGACATTGCCATTGAATCAAACACACTTCTGACCACGTGCCAATATTAACCTTATAAAGAAATCAAGGGTAGATAGCGTATCTATATTAAGGAATTATACTCAAGTACCAGTATTTCTTATCTAGTTTGTAGTAGAAAATTTGTAAAATTGAAGAGAGGCATCGTACACAAGTATAGATGCGATCGACTGGTTAGTTATCCCTGAACCATATGCGATCATAGGCTAAATTCTATTATTAATTCTACGATCTGTAGCTGTTTATTAGTTATTTGTACAAGTCTAATAATTTTTTACCTTAAAATTATGCATTATTATTTTTGTCATTTTTAAAAGCTATTTGAAATTATTATTCAGAGCTGATTATCATTTGTCAATATGACGTCACAAGCGCCTCGCAAAAATGGCAAATTTTTACTTCTTTATCGGTTTTAGATACTCAAAGGTTTCGGGTGAAGCCACAGGCGAAGATAATCGTGAATAAAATGCTTAGCACGTCCATACTTTAGTTTAGCAATTCTTATTATGTTTGATGCAGAATAGTGTTAATAGTTCCATAAAAATTTTGGTTTGGCTTAGTACTTGTCATTATATGAACTTTTTTGTCGCTTGCCTTCTAAGAGTGTTTTGTGTCTAGTGTCCTAAAATTAGATTTAGAATTATTCAATTTGGTTATGTAGCCCCGGATTAGTACTAGCCTGTAAACAGAATCTATATTTTGCGTACAATAGGCGAGACGACAAAAAAAAATGTAATTAGTCCGTCAGTTAGATTATCAAAAAAATTTAGACACGTATTTTTTCTTTTTTCTCTAAATAAAGAATGACGACGATACAGTGCGCTGAAGTTTCGCGTGAGTCACGATCTGATACATACAATTTTTGTAGGACGGTGACGCCAAAAGCCTTTTGTTGCTCTTTATCTTTGTATTTTTTTATTAATTTGATCAAGCAAAAAATACGTGTCCCGTTTTTTTGCCGGTTTATCGGACGAATTAAACTAAATGCAATTTTTTTATGTTTTCGTCATCCCTATTAAATTGAGGACCCCTATGTACAGGATGAGTCAAATACGTTACCGCGTAACGGAAACCGTTCCCCTTCTTGACGGGTTTCGGGTATTTTACCTGTATGTTACTTATGGTAATATGTTACACACTGACACCAATATGTTACCGGAATTCGGTGACAGTTTTATTTATTTAACAGGTATGTGGCTTTCACACAAATATGAGTAATTTGCGTTTAGAACAGTTTATTGTTAGGTATAACATTTAGGTATATAGGTGAGGTAATAATATAGAAGAGACCTATTATGTGTTACTCGTTTAAGAATGAATGAAAATTTTATTTCGTAGCTATATCGAAAGCGGTGTGTCAGTAACGTGATTGTTATATTAGATTAGCATGAATAAATTATCTTTAGTTTTATGATTATGTTTAATTAACTGATAAAGTGCTACCTATTTACCGACCACAAGATTTTATAAACAATGTTTTAAAAATAATACCTACGTCATGGACAATAATATTATTACTGAAATCATAGTTTGTATAATTGATTATTATGTTTTATTTTTTATTCATACTATACGACATGTTTTTTAAATTTTTAAATAAGAGATATTTATGTATTATTAATAAAAACAGGTATTTTAAATAAAATTTTCCAAATAATGATCATTGTGACGTTTTCTCCTACGCGGATGATACAGTACTCCTAATTTATGATAAAGACTGGACCAGTGCTAGGATAAACGCTGAACGCTCACTTCAATCTGTAATGGATTGGTTGGCAATGAATCTCCTCACTTTAAATACCTCCAAAACCAAGGTTATCCAATTTTTGCCACCAAACGCTCCCAAACCACCTTTGGATTCTAAAACAATTATTGCTCATGGTTGTCAACGTAGCCTTCAATGTGACTGCGATTCTCTTGCTTTGGTACCTAGTATAAAGTATCTTGGTGTTCACATTGATGACAGATTGGATTGGCGAGTGCATATCAAGGCTATATGCGCTAGACTCCGTAAACTTATGTATTTATTTAGGGAACTCAGACATTCGGCTGACAGGGAAACTTCCTCGCTTGTTTATCGATCTCTCTGCGAGTCTATAATTAATTACTGTATTCCGATATGGGGAGGTACCTTCAAAACCATAATGCTCAAAGCAGAGCGCGCGCAACGTGCAATACTTAAAATAATGTTCTTCCGCAAACGTGACTACCCGACTACCCGGTTGTATAAAGAAGCTCAAGTGCTTTCAGTAAGACAGATGTACATCTTGCGCACTACTCTACGGCGTCATTTAGAGTTGCCGTACGACACTAAAGTTACCCGCAGGCGCACTGTGTTCCCCGTTTGTAAAAATGTCCGGTGTCGCTCTGCACTTGCGCGCAGACATTTCCTGGCACAAAGTGCACACATTTACAACAAAATAAATAATAAACTTAAAATATACCCTATGACTCTAAGCAAAGTAAAGCAGAGTCTAAAACCATGGTTAAACTCTCTCACTTATGACGAGACCGAACAAATATTAGCTTATATATCATAAATCACTTCCCTATAGACGCACTGCCCTACAAACAGAACTTTAAGTAACACTTACCCCATTTTTCACCCACACCTCAACACACTCCCACACACCGCAGACCACACAAACACCACATACTCACGCACACTACACAATCACTCTCACACACCTTCACCTACACTCCACCCATCGTTTTTTGATTTTTGTTGGTAATCTCCTATCTCTTTTTTTTTCTGTGTCTTTACCTATTTTTTTTTATTCCATAATGAATTTTATGTTAAAAGTATCATACTACCGGAGAGGGCACTGGCTCATGTAACACAGGTTTTTCACCTAGCACAAGAGTCAGGGACTCAATTTTTTGTATACATATGTTTTTATGGCAATAAAGGATTATTATTATTATTATTATTTTACTATCAACTTTAAGTTTCTCGGGACCCTGGGGTCCCGGTCCTTTGAAAGGCGTACGAGGGGCCGAAGCCAACTCGCAGAGGCCCCTTAAATAAAGCATTATAATATGAAGTGAGGCACCAACCGGCGATTATCCCTATATGCACCACTCAAGTGCACCTAAGGTCAACCCCCGGTTGGTGGTGGTCTATTGCAGGTCATGGAATAAAAAAGGTATTGGACTATGGGTTTGGGTTGCTAAGATGGATTATTTATTCTAGACTATTGAATGGCTATGGCCCCTGCCTGGCCAATGCTTGTAAACACGGATAAAAAGGCAGGGGGTGACTTGCACACTCAGTAAATGGGCCCCCGAAAACGGCCGCTAGCACATAGTGACGTAGCGACAAGGGGGCAACATATATCGAGGTGCTTGAGGAGTGGAGAGGTATTCCACGGCTATCAGGACAATCCCGGAAGTACGGTCAAGATCCCTACCAGCATCTTACTGGAATACTTCCTTCCTCTTGCGATTCTCCACTCAAACCAGCCAATGAAGGCAAGAGTGAGGTGGGAGCCTTGTTCCTCGTCAGTGCTCACTCTGGCCGGCCAGTTAAGGCAAGCCAGAGATGAAGAACAAAGAGTCTCCCAGGAGGTCAGGTCCACGGGCTCGCTACTGCCCGACAGCTCGCCACAAGCTGCTCTGCGGGTTTATTATTATTATTATTTTTCGTTTTCGTATCTCGGGACCCTGAGGTCCCGGACCTTTGGAAGGCGTACGAGGGGCCGAAGCCAACTCGCAGAGGCCCCTTGAGGAAAACTTTATGTGGAATGGGACACCAACCGGCGATTATCCCTATATGCACCACTCAAGTGCACCTAAGGTCAACCCCCGGTTGGTGGTGGTCTATTGCAGTTCATGGAATAAAGAAAGTATTGGACTATGGGTTTGGGTTGCTAAGATGGATTACTTATCTGAAACTATTGAATGGCTATGGCCCCTGCCTAACCAATGCTTGTATACACGGATAAAAAGGCAGGGGGTGACTTGCACACTCAGTAAATGGGCCCCCGAAAACGGCCGCTAGCACATAGTGACGTAGCGACAAAGGGGCAACATACATCGAGGTGCTGGAGGAGTGGAGAGGTATTCCACGGCTATCAGGACAATCCCGGAAGTACGGTCAAGATCCCTACCAGCATCTTACTGGAATACTTCCTTCCCCCGAGCAAATTTGCTCTTGCGAATCTCCACTCAAACCAGCCAATTAAGGCAAGAGTGAGGTGGGAGCCTTGTTCCTCGTCAGTGCTCACTCTGGCCGGCCAGTTAAGGCAAGCCAGAGATGAAGAACAAAGGGTCTCCCAGGAGGTCAGGTCCACGGGGTCGCTACTGCCCGACAGCTCGCCACAAGCTGCCCTGCGGGTTTATTATTATTATTATTATAATAAATACTAAAAACCGAAAGCAAGTTCGAAATAATTTCTCCGAAAAAAAAAAACATTATATAAATAATAATAAAGATTATTAAGTATGAAAATAATATTATAAATACCAAAAAAAAAAACGGCACCTAAACAAAAAGCTTACCTGATTTAACAAGTTAAAACTAAAAAAAAAAAAAAAAACAATAATTTGAACTCAACACTAAACGACTGTGATATTTCTGTATAGAATACACTAGTATTTATATGATTATTAATACCTACATATATCTTATTAATTATATGTTGATAATCTCAGAGACGTATGAGATAAATTCGGTGATACACGGTGTTATCGGCAGTGATTTGTCCATTATTAATAAAATAGATTTAAGGCGGGGTATTAACCTTTGTGTGTTATTTAATTAATACTTTATTTAAAGATTGAAAGATAGAGCTTTTGAAGAATCTTAATTGCTTCAAAAGCTTTATCTATACCCATTCTTTTTAAATCCTCTAATATTTAGAGGAATTCATCATTCGCTGCATCGTTGTAAGACGCGACGTCGCGTCGTATCGTCATGTGTGCCCGCCCTAATTCGCATTTTTTTTTTTGGTGTTCATGAAAAAAAAAACAATGTAATATTATACAATCACTATGAGGGGTGGTTTTACCCAACATTACATACGTATTCTTAATTTTTCATTTAGTATATTATAATATATCTAATTAATTAGGCTGCCAAGTTCCTAATGACGTAAAAAATCGATAAGTGGGATTTTTTATATAAGTTTTATTTTTTATTAATTGTTGTTTGGAAAATTAATGGTGTCTAAGATCCTTTTAGACATCACTGATTTTTAATGATATAGACAAATAAGGAAATTTCTTAATTAGTTTTATGTTATTTGTTTCTTTCAAAGTCCCTAGGCTAACCTACAGTATTGATAACCTAGTTCCTAGAATAATATCGTGTTATTGTACTAGTCATTTATCAATAAACAATAGTTTGTAAGGGGACTCACAGAAGTGTCATGACCTGGCAATGGCATGCGTTTATTGAATAAGGGACTTATTGTGACAAATCGTAGTTTTCAATGAAATGGGTTATGATTTATCTCATTCCATTCAATTTATAAGGTGAATTACATGGATTTTATATACCTCTTTACCTTGTCAGGATTTCTGAAAGGAGACAAGGAAAGCCAAACATTCTACCTGCCTCGAGCTGTCAAAAATATGTCATTCAAAAGAAATGAAATGGCATTCACTTTCGCTGAGATGAAATTCAATATTTTAGTTCTGACATTATCTCCCTAACCTTTTTCCCAATTATGGCAGGCCTGCTTTTGTTTTAGTTCCCGCGATCCTCTGATCCCGGATCCTCGTAAGTTTGAGAAGGAACACTTGGAACACACACAAGGTGTTCTGACAGACCCCTTCACCCCCGACGGCGGAGGACATCCATGAAGATTTTCCACCCCGAATCAAAAAAAAAAGAAAAAGATTTACACGGAGCGAATGCCAATCAGGCTTTAATAAAAGCCTGATAGGCATTCGCTCCGTGTAAATCGCCGTTGTTCAGCTGGATCCGTTTAAACTAAAAAGGAGGCTTTTTATACCTACTAGCTTTTGCCCGCGACTTCGTCCGCGTGGATATATAATAGTGCCCGTTCCCAGGGGATTTCAGGAATGAAAACTATCTTATGCCCTTTCTCGAGTTCCAGACTATATCTCTATCAAACATTCAAATTTGTACAGTGGTTTAGGCGCGAAGAAGAGACAGACAGACAGAGTGACTTTTGCATTTATAATATAAGTATGGATTTGAATGGAAGTATGGATTGGATGACCTTATCACTTGGTTACACTAATTATTGTTATTTCGTACTTCTGAACACCCGTAACGACTGTTAAAGTTCTACAAATGACAACCGGAATAAAAAGCTTTACGTCG
This sequence comes from Athetis lepigone, assembly GCA_033675125.1. NCBI lineage: Eukaryota > Metazoa > Arthropoda > Insecta > Lepidoptera > Noctuidae > Athetis > Athetis lepigone. The sequence continues at coordinate 7,594,929 of CM066235.1, read as the reverse complement.
ATGTCCAAGATTTTCTTAGAGAATTTCATCCGTACTTGCCCAGATTCAAACCTACAACTTCTCTTAGATAACAACATCAGAAGTAGGACTTATCGACTGGGCCATCATGACATTTATTTCAAATTGGAACATTAAAACGCCACGCTAAGGCCCGTATTAATAGACGCTACTCAACTCCGAGACGCTCTCAAGTCTCTTGCTGTCCTTGTCATTCTAAAGGGAAAAAATAAGGACAGCAATAAACTTGAGAGCGTCTCAGAATTGAGTGACGTCTATTAATACGGGCCTAAGATCTTATCATAACTGTCAAACTTTTTGCCACTAAATTGACGTCTTAACAAAACCTTTTCTTTAAAAAAGTACCAATTTTCTTAGAAACAGAGATGCCAATCGATTTGGTAATGCCCCTACATTTTTTTGTTTAAGTAGAGCGGAAAGCTTTTGTGCAAATATTTTGTCCGTTGTACATATTTTTTTGTTTTTTTTTTATGTGAAGAATTAAGTACCTATTAACTATGTAAGAAAATGAATGAATTCCAAACACCCTTAGCGTTCTTTTGCGTTTCTATTAGTTTTCTATTATTATAAGGTAAACTTTGTTTTTTTTATTAGATGATAATGTAATTACTGAAATTCTAATTGATAGGTCTAATTACAAAAAAATATGTTGAACCAGTCACCCCGTCCTTTTAGAAAGATCAGGATGGCTGGCACTCTTTAGATGGATGTTTAGCGTTATACGGCAATAGGCTGTACCTGTTATATAATACTAGCTTCTGCCCGCGGCTTCGCTAGCGTTAGAAAGAGACAAAAAGTTGCCTATGTTACTCTCCATCCCTTCAACTATCATCAAATATCATTTTGCCGTGAAAGAAAGACAAACAGACAGACAGACAGACACACTTTCCCATTTATATTATTAGTATGGATGACAAAAAGCTATGTTTAAATGATTTCCTAGCTAACAGAACAATAAAACAATGAGCATTAATTTTTGCTGAGCTTCGTGGATATTATGCGTATTTTATAACTAGGTGATTCGTCTTTTTACATGTATATAATTGTACTTATTAAACGAGTATGATGATTAGAGTAGTTGTCCAGCTCTTTGTGAAAGCGCTTTTCCAGAGAATTACCTCTACCACCACTTCAGTACCTGTTTATATATTTAATAGGTTCCGGTGTAGTTTCAGGCATATGACCTTTATTATTACACTACAGCTAGGCTTTATTTACGACCTATCTAATATTCTTTATTTCTAAGAACGATGTCATCTCGGAGTCAGCTCGGCGCCTTCTCCCCGGTCCATTGACGCCCTTGTAACATAATATAATAATTTCACACTTGACCAAACATATGGGAGCGGTGCTTACGTAAGAAGGCGCGTCGTCCGGAAGACAGGCGCCGCCATTGTCAGGAATACACTCTTGCGCATTAATTTATGCTCATATTCAAATTTAGAACGATCGATTTGGCTGTTTTTTTATTTATTTATTGGCTTTGGTACATTGTTTGTTGGGTTGATTGATTTTGTGCTGGGTTTGGAGACAGTTAAATGAGTTTTTTTAGGTTGTCGGTTATGTGTGACTACTGTTTTAAAGGAGAACTGGTTTGTAGGAGTTAGAACAGTATTATATGTATTATCTATGTGTTGTAGAGAAGTAGGTAGGTGTGGTTCTAGCCCTATGCACTATTATAGCTTTTATTCGTACTAGCTTTTGCACTTTAACGTCTGCGTGAAGTTTGGTTATTGTGGATGGATACATACGAAGTCGTTGCCAAAAAAAGTAGCCTAAGTTTTTATCTTGGGACCTTGGGGTTTTTTTATTCAATTATAATACAAATTTGATTAATAATCAGGTTCCGTTGAACCTTCTCTCTCTTTAACCTTATCTTTACGATTAAAAGATAATCGTAAAATAATAATTAGCCTATCAGCACACTTAATGTTGAGTAAGTAGTCGCCACGGTCTACAACTACAAAACGTAAGGTCCAAGCACATGCGTTGTGGTCCCAGAGACAAAGCTGAAAGCTGAAGCTGCTTTTTTGGGATATGGGAAATCATCAAATGACTGCTCCCATCCTGGGTGCGGCGGGAGGGCGTGTCAGACTTTTACTGACTAAAACCCACTCATATATGTTCCTTCGGTTGACCTTTATGTTCCGGGGTCAAGGTAACTACATTCCGCAACCCCGGCAGGCGTTGGCCCTGTTGGGCTGCTTCCTGTGCTGACTTCTATTTGAGGCGCGCGTGGAACACTAACGTGCTGTCGACGCGGGCCTGCCCCCTTACCATGACGTTTAAAGTAAGATTGTTTTAGTCCTGTTGCAGGAGTGTGCAAGTGACAGCGTTAGACACGTTGTCTAGCGCTTTCTCTTTCCCACTGAAAGTAATATCAAAGTAATACTGCTATAAAGGCTTGTGGTACGCCCCGTGGTCCTAGCCGGGCGGCGAGATACCCATCGCTCGCCGTCCGCAGAACCGCGCCTACGGTGGCCGGTAGTCGTCTTGCGACTCGCGACGTCTTCGCCTGGTTCTTAGTCCGGGGCGAGAGGCTCGTCGTTACCTCGCGCGCGCCGCCGCTTCGTTCACCAGCATAACTGGGCAGCATAAGGAGGCGACGGCATCCCATTCCGTCTCGTTCCGAAGCATGATCTGAACCAGCGCCGGGCGCGAGAGGTCACCGCTGCCGATGTAGTTATACCTAACGTCACTTTAGAATAAAACCAAATGCGACATAACTATACAATATCGATTATATTTTTTTTTAGATAAAAATATAATTAAAAATCATTCCATTTTAACCCCAAGTCAACCCCAAGTACCAATACATATATTTCTTAACTTAACTAAAGTGTAATAATGGTAGGGCCCGTAGAGTTTTAAAAATAATAGCTATGGGGTGTGTGACAAGTCGTAAACGATAGAGTATGGGTACCTATAATAATGCTATGAACAAAGAATACTGGTTATCAGATAGCCAACTCTACGTAGACACCTAATCTGACATTATCATATTATTTTCTTTTTATTACGATAGATCAGGGTACACGCCGAAAATAGTGATTAAAATCTGGTCATTCATCACTAATGAGTTAATTGATTCAATAAATCCTATCTTTCTATGAAATTGCTTGAATGGCGCTGAGTAGCGATTTAATCTAAATGATTAATGCGATTTTGATAAGAATCCAGAAATTATGTTACTGTGAAATATCTGAGGGGGATACCTATCGCCCAAGATTACAATAAAAGTACCTGAGATACTTATTAGCATCAGAAAAATCAAGTTTCGGATTTCATGTCTCGGTCGGGGAAGTACTTACTGCTGCCATACTTAATTCTGAAGTCAAGCAGCGTGTCCGGTTTGGAAGTTTTTCAAAATTCGAAGCATTTTTTTTTTCTTAAATGATATCATGCGACGCATTTATTATAATAAAAATATCTAGCCCATTTTAAATTGTCAAGGAGTCTGTTCTAAGGTTCTAAAATGTACTTTATGATACTTCAAGATACTCTAACCACTTTCTCTAATTTCTTTTTTTAAACTCTTTCAATTTTAAGTTTTAACAAAATTCTGAAAAGAGTAAACAGATAGAACCAATAAGAAAACTGAAACTGTAATAAGTCCAAACTCAGCTAGTAGTGAATAATGTGTAAAAACATACATGCGAGAATCAAACCTCAGCAGCTCAGTAACCAATCTCGTAGCTACTGCGCGATCAATGCCGTTGTATACCACATAGTTATTATTATTTTAATATAAGAAACAAACACACTTTCAACTTCTTAAATTGTCTGAGGAGGTCAATTAATTCACTTTTAGAAACTTTTGTATTCTAATCTAAGTGTCCATCTATCAAAGCAATATTGGAGAACTTCACGAAATTTTAAAAATAATAAAATTGACACGAAATGTATTATAATATTTTTTTACATGGAATTGTAAATTATCTCTCTTTCGCACTACTTTATTGTTCATTATTTAAAATATAGGAGTTCAACTTTCTTGCTCAAACACAAATTATGTAGGATATTAATAAAAAAAATTACTTTGTTAATTCGTTAATTATAACACTTTTCCACGTCAATATTTTGTTTTCTTATTTTCAGTGAACGATGGGGCCGGGCCGGTGTACCTAGCCGACGTACTATGAAAATAAACGAAGAGCTCATGAATTGAAATACAAACATACAACACCGCAAATATATTGGCAGTTGATTTATGTGTTAGGGCTAACCACATTTTTTTTTTCTTATTTGTTTATATCTGCAATCAGTCCCCAGACTATGAGCAAATGTGATGTTTCTAATTGTCAGGCAGAGTGCGCTCTCCAGTGAGAGCGTCTACTCAGTTTCCTTTGGAGCTACTCTCGATCCTGAAGCTCCATGATCTGATGCCTTTTCAAGCGTACCACATATTTATTCACTAACCACTAATGAGGACGAAATTATAACGGGGTAACATAAGGGGTGACAGCTGTATCAAAGTTCATCATTTTTAAAGTACACAGGAGCGAATCCGGGAGCTTGAAATAACGACGAAAATTACGGTGCACGATATACGAGTAATTCCACACGACATTATTATCTTGCTCATAACTAATACGAATAATATTTCAGCTGCATTTTGACCATTAAAACTGCTCATGCATATTGCTGCTCTGTCTACGTTATACATATTTCACAGAAACACTTTAAATCAATAGGGCTTAACGCTGAATTAAATATCATATCGACCTTATACACCTAATAAAACATAGTCGACGAAACTGCCATTGCTTTAAAACAAAAAGCATCATTAGGCCAGCGCCATTGTAAACAGAACATCCGCTTGGCCACCATAACTATTCGAAAAAAGAACGAACAAAAAAAATGGCCGGCTGATTTTCCCGCGAATCAATGGAACGCATCATAATCTGCGTGCATCACACGTCTTTGAAAACCAGTGTGTACGTTAACTAAAACTCATGGTACTCGTCGCTTGGACGCACCTATTTATAAGTTCCAGAGGAATTGTTCACAGATGAAATTCCGATGCTAGTCGCGGGCTATACGCGCTCCCGGTTTCGCGTCCCCGAAATATCCGAGGCACACTGTATTAATTAAAAAAAAATATGATCAGTTGATTGAGTGTCGGTGTTCGGATTTTGAAGTGCGTATTTTTGTGATTACAGTAACATTACACTTACACACGGAGTTTATTTTATAATGTAAGACAAAATCATGATTTTGGTGAAAGTATTATTATTCTATTCTATTTGAAGAATAGAAATAGGGATTTACGTAGATAACTAGAATAGATGTGATAAAGCTCTACTGGATTGCTAGGGCTTGTCTTTAATGCGTTTATTTATTTTCTTCAATTTTAGAAGTTGCCCCATCTTTTTAGAATTTCAAATCGAAAGCCCCAAACTTCATTTCAGACTACAATAATAATGAATTACTTAATCATTAAAGATAGATAAGTAATGACGTAAAATCAGGGGATTCACATTGACTACCTATTGATCTTCGATAAGCAATGGTCGTATATGATTGATTGAAACGATTGGGTCATTCATGTACGCATTATAAAAATATTTGTTCCGAAAAGTATTAACAGCTTAAATCATTTCGCGGTACTTACTACTTATAATAAAATTGATAAGAGATTAAAATTTGTAGTCTATTTCGTTATCACTTTTATTGATTATTTTTGGAATATTAAATTTATATCGTCACATTGAGCGTAATCATTTTAACCCCATTATGGCGTTCCCCTTGTCTTGGTACAGTTATAAAAAAAAACTAATATGATGATAATCAGTATTTTTTGTGATTATTATAGCGCATATAACTTAATCTGTCGTGTCACAAACGTTAAGTAAGTATTTATTGTTAATTATTTGATACTGGCAACTTTCATCATCATTTCCATAGCCATTTTCTACTTTGTTGAGATCGACTGGCCGTGATAATGGCAGCTTATATTAATATAAATTAATATAGGTATGTACAAACCGCGGAATAAGTTGCTTATGGGATAAAGTTTTAGTTTTACTCGTAGTTTCATACACGACTAAATGTCGTGATGGCCCAGAAGTTTTCAATATCTGACCTGTATTTTTTAAAGTTTGGAAAAATCAGAAGATTGTGTTGTACTTTAAGGCCGAAATTCCCGCTCGTGACTTCTCTGCCCAGCAGTGGGACAAATAGTCAAGCATTTACATGCACGAATTCAAACGTGACATTTCAAATTAAAAATAAGTCTTGGGATAGCCGAAAACTTGTTAGAATTATTTCATAAAATGTATTCATAAATACGAAAACTAAACAGTCGCCTCGTTTCGTGAATGTGACTCTAATTTATCACTACTAAAAGGTTAGGAGACCATGCCAAGACACCCACTAAATGTATAAATTTTGAATCTCGCGTTGAAATAAAAATGGTATGGCTTAACCGAATTATGTGTAGACTTTGTATTAAATACTTGAATGATTGGCACTCTGACAGTTCGTCAATCGTCGTGCCTAGTCGCGTGTACTATGTTAGTGTCGGCATTCAGTTATGGATCTAAGCACATTAATTATTCAGCTTCATTCAGCTTATCTCCATAGAAAGCTTCGATTTTATACGAGAGCTCAATAGACAAGGAAAGTTGAATGGTCGCGTATTGGTCTTTATAAAAATCATACTTCATACAAATTTTCTATGGACATACCTTCACGGTCCTCGCATGATTTGACCAATACATCTGACTGTTTCTCAATGAGTTTACCCTCGTCTTTGATAATTTCTCCAGTATGTTATAAATATACTTTTCCTCATAAATCTGGCCATCAAATGCAGAATGAATTATATCAACAAGGCAGGTGTTCAAAAATTAGCCAAAAAAAAACAAACCAAAAATAACTTCAGCTTTATACTATTTATGACTATTGTAATTAACACCATGAAAACCCATATTCTGAACATTCCTAGACCTTGTAAGAGTTTTACAATTTAGAATGATACAAAAATGAAATCCTAGTTCGCCAAATACTAGTTATCACTCAACGAGCTTCTGTTTAGCTAAAATTCTAAACAAATACCCGAAATAGAGCTAAATGACTCAACAGTCGTGGCATCCACATAAACCAACGTATAAAATAATAACAGAAACAATCCATACTTAATATTTATAAATGGGAAAGTGTGTCTGTCTGTCTGTTTGTCTTTCTTTCACGGCAAAACAGAGCGATGAATTGACGTGATTTTTTGAGTGGAGATAGTTGAAGGGATAGAGAGTAACATAGGCTACTTTTTGTCTCTTTCTAACGCGAGCGAAGCCGCGGGCAAAAGCTAGTAATAATATAGATGTAATATTAATAAGTGCTACGATAAGAGCCGGTTCCGACGAACCTCTAGCATCGCTTTTCAATTTTCAATTCTCTGTGCAATTTTTTTGAAAGATCTGCAACAACAGCGGAACGGTTGAAAGTTTATTTTGTCAACGTCGATCCTCAAATGTTTGTTTTGCCATTTATTAGCGGTGTCTTGGCTCTGCCCATGTTTATACAAACTTAATTTAATACCAATGATCTATCCCTTTAAGGGATAAATGTTCAAAAATCGATTGTATACGTTGTAGAATAATAATAGTGTCCAAATTGTAGCTTTCAGCAGTTTCAGCTTTACGTTCCACTAAAACACGTGACTTTTATATATAGACAATGCTTCGTTGACATCGGATGTAAGTTTCTTTAAAGTCTCTTTTCAAAAACGTTAGCTATTCCAGTTAGTTGGTAGCAGTATAGTGGTTCCTCATCATCCACCACCCAGCAATCCACTGGCTGACCGTAGCCTCTCTAATGTCACACCATCTTTCTCGATTCTCGGCACCTCTAATCCAGCTGTTACCAGCCATTCTTTACGTATCGTAGCTTCACCTAGCCTAAAAGGGTGCTACTACTTTCCACCTTACTTTCGCCGATTCGTTAGTCTATCGTAATCATGGCTAACATGGCCGGCCCATTGGCACTTCAGCATACTTCATTCGGTGAGCTATGTCGTCTACTTTAGTTTTTTTTTTCTACATCACCACGTGTGATGCGTTTCTTCTTGAGACTCATAGATAATTAAACTAATGGAAATTTTTTGACCAGCATTAACATGACCACCAATACAATCCACGTGTCACATGCATATCATAGTCTTTCGCAATTCTGCAAAATTGATTCTTCCCATGATACGCGGCACGAGTAACGTGATATAAGAAATCATGGTCACTAGATTAGCCAAGGGTGTGACTGCCTAACATACACCTTCGATAGCGTTACTCAATGAATGGCAAAACTAAATTTATGATTTAATTTAATCTGATAATACTGCAAGATATCTGTACACGGGTCAGTTTTTATCGACGTCGTTAGATATCTCAAGGTATAAAGTGGTGCCATTGAAGAATGAGTCAAATTACAGTGTAGAAAGATAATTTATTTAAACACTTTCAGATACCATCAGTTTTGTCACACCCTTTTAAACTGTAACATTAATTAATTTGTGATGTTTGACTGTCGCTGGTCAAATGGACAAACCCAATTCTGGGGTCGCCTTTGCAATGATCTGGGTTCGACCAAAAGGTGGTCTGGGTTCGACCCTGGTCAAAAAGGTAGGCTTGTTTCAATTTTAGTCTGAATATTTAATTGGGACTAATATCTGTTTGCTGCGGCATCCCACCGATTTTCTTACAACATTTCTTTCGATATTTTGCCCCGATATGGCTTGAATTTCTACAGTTCACTATGTGTGCCTCTATAATATATAAACTAGGTAGGTACTATACGTTTCATGTTTTTATCTCCCGTAGTTTCATCTGTATATTGATTAGTCCAAAAAGTCTGTCTCTTTATGTGTACAAAAATGTGTTTGTTCTTTTGGTTGTTGGTGGTTCGTCTAAACAGGCCTTAAGCATACTAGAGCTTATGACGGGGGCGTGTTAAAAATATCTAGTCTTGTTGAATGAATGCATGCGATGTTTGGCTCGTTTCAGAAGTTCCTGATGTGTGTTATAGCTCTCAACAATACATGCTATTTACGATTACTCTTATTCCATATTTTTTTGTGTTGTTTTCTGTTACATAAGATTTCATTATAATATGTAGTTAGAGGCATTCTTGGACATCACTGACATACCGTGCCTCGGAAAGCACATAAAGCCGTTTGTCCCAGTTGTCATTCGTAAAACTTTGACAGTCGTACGGGTAGTCAGAAGCCAGAAAGCCTAATCAGTCTAACCAAAGGGTATCGTGTCGACAGTAACTGCGTAGTGGAGGTCTGATAGGCAGTCGCTTCACGTAAAACACTGGTATCCAACTGAATCCATAGTTAGACTGGAAGCTGACACCTACATAGCTTGGAAAAGGGCTAAGGAAATGAGTTAGGTGCAGCATGCCCAATTATGTATTATTTATGTGTTACATCGGTCTTTACTCCATGTCTAAAGTCTTGCATGCTTTCATTAAAATAAATATGTATACTGGCAAGCTTACAAGTATCCTAATCATGCTTCTATTTCAACGATGAATGCTTCTTCTTCCTATAATTATACTGTTCCTGTATGGGGATACTTTTAGACCTTAAGTCACCGCCCTTGGCAAGCGAGGTCATCATGTACGAAAAGGGACATTCAAGATGGCAGGCGAGACTTTTAAGATGACATATATTCTAACTTTAGTCGTGATTGCTAGACGAATCTATTTTCTGTACTATATTTTAATAGGGCGCGGGACATTATATTTATATCACGGTGATAGTCGCGTTATCAATCATTATCTGGTGAATGGGAGACCGCACGTAGAACTGAGCGAATTCAGTTTTATATGCCAGATGTTTATTTCACTAAAGTAATTAAAATCTTAACATGTCTTTTTAAGTACGACTTTTATAAGATATTATGTCCAGGTTGTTTACCTACAATTAAATACCTAAACAAATGTGTAGGCGTAACTAGTTATAGGTACTTACTTAACTACGACTACTTAGATACGTAACTTGATCAATTTAGAGAGCACGAGAATAAAGGTTGTCGTGAATTAAATGATCTTTTAATATTTTAAAATTTATATAGATACAGAGTCGGGAATAGGGTGGCGCGGATTGTCCCTACAAAAAAAGTTTTCAAATCACTACGTAGGTATTATATAAATACCTACGTATACGTAGTTCAATAACTAACGCCAATGTGAATTCCCTTATCGCTCATTATAAACGTCAATATTGATTAGTAATCAATGAAATATATCTTTTTTAACATCTATTTGCTACATTCAGTTATTGGTGCATAATTTAATCATCTAATAGGTATTACCTACACAATACGGCCGACAGTTATATTTTATCTAACAATCTAATAAAAAAGTATATACCTAAATGCTTATTGTTTAAAATCTAGTTAGAATGTCGTTGACTTGCTATTGGTGCCGATTCTCTTATTCACGAACTAACTCTCTTTCTCTTTCCATTTAATTAAAAGAAGGACAGAAGATAAAATATTAGTTAAGTCCTGTCAAATTTAGACACTCCATAGATGATTTAGACGAGATTTAAAAACATGGCGTCTAAATATACGTCAATTTTCTTCAGGCGCTGTCTAATTTGACAGAATTAAACTAAAAGGTATCTTTTGTTCTTTTCTTTATGAAATGGAAAGGGAAGATGCATTTAACTTAAATTTAGTTAGTTTGTGAACAAGAGAATCAGCACCACTGTTTCACTAAGATCATATTAAATTAAATTAAATCATATTAAATTGATAACAACGATCTCATTGTATTTTAATATCCTCGTTGAGAACTAGCTGTCATCGATAGCGTATACTGCCAATAATTTTATTATAGTAACTTCACACTTAGGTTGAGGCTACAGTAGACAGCGATTTGCGATGCGACTTGAGCGAAACGAGATAAACATGGAATGGCCACATTATAAGCGAAAATTTGGCGTTTATTCGATTCAATTTCGCTGATACGTCGATTTAGCCGGTGCCGCGATAACAGTAATGTAGTTCCTGTTGCTGAAGGAAATCAAAGATCGCTAGTAGGTAATATATATTTTGATGAACGGTGTAGCCATATACGTAAACATCCATGTATTTGTTTGAATCGCTCATGTGTCGCAGCTCGCGTTGCAGCCTCAGCCTTACCCCGCGAATCGAGTATGACAATGCAAAAGGTCTGAAAACACAAGTGCGGAGCCGTATGCATGTATGTCCCTTTATATGGCACGATTTACAGCCTAAACCGTTTAACGCATTTCGACATTAACTATGTGGTGTCATTGAATTACTCTCAGCTGTGGGAGTGACATGGAGTATTTTACCAAAAAATGTAATAAAAAAGTATGAAACAGAAAACCAAAAAACCCAAAACTGCTATTTCGGAAGTTAGTGGCAAATTAATGAAACAGAAACAAAGCCACTGATTTAAATACAATTTGGGGTTTTCGATTGTTTAATTCATGTTTTGCTATGCCTTGTTCGCAGACCTTTCGCGGTGTCGCGCTCTATGCGCTGGGGAAATGTGGAGCGACCATTAAAAAACTTAGACTGATTTCCATTAAAAAAAACTTATTATAGTAAAAATTTTTGATACCATAAGAGGATTCAGTCAAAAATTATTAGCAGTATTACTTTTTTATGAGGCACGTATTGAGTTCTTGCCCATGATTCTCTACATAAAACAACAATGAAAGCCCAGAATCGACAATTTATTTTAAATGTTATTGACCTTCTAAAGTGCCTCCATCGTCCAATGGAAATAAACAATTTGACTTTGACCTTTTGGTTGTATGTTTTTAAATCCAATATTTTACTATTTGTCTCTATGGCAAAGTTGTTTATCATGAGTACTATCATGCGTTTACTTATCGATCACTAATTCAGTCATATCCTCTGTATGGCATTAAAAAATTGTTATTAAGAAGTTGGAGCTTTAGTCTTAAATACCACCTAAGTAATAAGTAACTGATTAGGTTCCTAATTACTTATGACTAGAACAAAGATTAACAACCAATAGTAAATAGTAATAATAACAACAAATAGGTAGCTTTCCATTTTATAAGTGTACTAGCTTTTTACAAAACACACACACAAACACAGAAAACACTAATACCCCTACAGCATAACCCAGAAATTCTTTTCAGATAACGATGCCGATCGGTAACGTGAGCAAGGACAGTGGGCCTCGCCGAGACTCCTTCAGACCGCCCTGGGTGAAGGACAAGGATGTCGAGGCGCCGCCATCTTGGATGCAGAAGAAGCTAAAGCCAGTTGACAGCACCACTAAGACTATGTCTGTTGATGCTGAGCCGGCTGCGGTGACTCCTGCTAAGCCGCTGAAGCGTGAGTAAAGTAGTAGTTGTAGTAGTAGCAGTAGTAGTAGTAGTAGTAAAAAATCATATGTATACACAGTGGCAGGTTTAACGAGGGATATATTCTGGGACGCGATAAAACTAATAAAAATGTAAAAAATAAAAACACAATATAAATCGCAAAGAAAACCGAAATGAAATCGCATTGATACGTCTCTTAAAGTCTTAAAAAAGCCCCCTTGCGCTCGCAGTTGCATCGGCGACGGGATTACGTATCTTGCAGAAGCCGAGCGATCGCGATAATTGCGCAATAATTGCTTCTCAAACGTCAATTCGTATTACGTGTCAGCAATAGCAATGCGATAGCAATCTAGCAATAGTGCTGCCTCTGTGGAGCAATCAGTTAACTAAAACATGCATTTTTCGTTTGGTGGTTTCGTATTACGTATGGTTTTTAAGAGCAACGTTAAGTGATATTTAATTAGTTCCAGCGACTGCTACTTTATCGTCGTCGTAGCAATAAGTGCATTAGAACAATCGGCGAGCGATTAGCAATCGATTCATACATAATACGATTTTTTTTGACGTTAAGCGATTAATCGCGCGATGATGATGATGATGCGTTAAGTTTATGTCAGTGTTATATAAGATGAAATTCAATACTACAAACTACAACAAATTATTAAGACGGTTCACAGTCTGTGGGACAACCGCCCCATACTGCCTGTGCCGATAGTCATAATGTGGCATGAATGAATGGTCTCCCACCCTACTAAATGTCGCATTCATTGTATTTATAACCCAATTCTTTCCATGGATGACGATTCTGAGTAAAAATTAAAAACATACGTAGCACACGCCAACCCACGCTGTGATGAAGATATCTCATGATTCTATCATAAATTTCATTAAGTTTGTTGGACGGACGTAGAATAGATTTTATGACAGGCACTTCCTCATTCCCAGTACAGTCTTCAATATTATAATGATTATTTAGCCATACATTATATCTCTTTTGCTGTTTGACGTATTTGCCATTAAATAGACATCCAAATAATTAAATAGACATTAAAATAAATCAAAGATTGAAATAAATCAATGTCTAAAACCCATACTGTTACAATTAATTAGTGCGGTGGTCTAGTGGTGACCATGACTGCTAAACTGGAGGTCGTTGGTTTGATTCCCACCAGGACCAACCTTTTGGCAAAGATAAACTAATCTGGTTACCATAGCACAGGCTCTGTCGATTTTGGAATCAGATGACCGTTTGTAAGTTTTCTCAAGAAATTTATTTAAAAATATGAAAGAAAATTTGATTTTGGCTGACTGGTTTTGGTAGAATAAAATTTCACTGAATGTATTTCAATTTTAGAAAGATCTATCGTATAAAAAGATCTATGCCTCAGACAGATGGCATGTACACTAAAAAATCATATATTTATATTGAGTCATCCTCTTTAGTTTACAAAAATATTTAAAGTTTACGTTAAAAAGTTAAACATAAACAAAATTCCTAAAAGAACTGCGACAAAAAATGTTCTTTTAATTTTATGAAAAGCTCTTTTCTTGTGCATGGCCTACAGCGTAGTCGCGCGTAGGCAATGTTCCAACAGATTTGACGCGATATGTGGACACGCCAAACTTAGTACTCGCAGCGGAACAAATTGTCACTTTTGAGAGCTTATTCAGATGGAGCGTTTACTAGGACTAGACTCGGATCTACCTATTTTTTTATATAAAGGTGCAGTGTGATTTGATGATGTATTGGTAATAAATTTGACTTTGACATTTTATTACACATGCTGTTAGAAGTCCCATCAAAATCAGTCCAACCATTTCGGGACGCAAAACAAACGAAACAGCTAAAAATAGTCATTTTTGCTATAGTTACTTTTCTTAAGCATTTAGTGCTATAAAAAGTTATTTAAAAATTGCAAAAAGAAATTTCAATCAGTCACAGCAATGTAGACAGTCCTAGGATGGGCGGAAAACTATAATAGGGGGCTGCGTCTTCAAGTCAAGAGTAGATGCCGGCCGGCTATATGGTACATGATCTCATGGAAACCAGGAGCGTGCTACTCAAACTCAAAACTATTTTATTCAAATAAATAAATAAACCATTTACAGGTACTTTTGAATCGTCAAGGTGTCAGTCTGTCAGAAAAATGAAGCTAGTTGCTCGTTCCAAAGAGTAGGTCTCATGGAGAAGAGCGAGCAAGAAACTCCATGGACACTCAAACAACTACGTATGGGATGAGCAGTGCAGTGCACTGGGGCCCCGATAAATTTTGAATCGCCTTTTTAATGGACACTCAGTGTGGGGCCCCTGCACTCGAGCCGATTCTATTTTTTAAATGATCAGTGAAGGCAAACTGATCGTCACGGATCGCCCTAACCCCGCCACCCCCAAATATCAGCACCTTTGAACAAGTAGCATTGTAGAATATAGATTTTTAAATGTACGGGATTGACACAAGCTGGCGATAAATAATTTGACATCTCGTTTCGTACTCTATTCTTCCACCTATTCTACAATGATACGTCTTGTCTAAAGGTGCTCCTATGAGTATGACGTGTAAAAGTGATTTAATATCCTACTTGCATAATTAACAATTTCATTTCAATTCATGACAGAATAGTTCTGCCACTGCATCCGTCTGAACACCACATAAACTTCGCCCTTGTAATAGAGATGTATTTACAACAGTTACAAACCAAAATTCGCAGTCAGGGTCGCGTCGGAGCTTTGAACGTTCGACTTTTATGCCAGACAAACAATCGTACGACGACGTCTGAATGTCTGAATGTCACTTATGTTTCTACTTTTGAACTGTTATAATTAAACTTTTATTATATCTATTTTTATCACTGGCAGAATAGTCAAAATCGGCTCAAATGCCAAAGAAGAAAAAAAAAGTTTACTAGCTGTCCTTTCTCGGTTTAACGCGAGTTATCTTAGGTTTTTGGTTACTGCCCTGTTCTCGTAGTTTAAAGCGTTAAGCAAGTAAGAGTAACAACAACATTAATTCATTCATCTTTTCAAACTTTTACATTTATAATATTTGTATGACTAGCTTTTCCTGAGTATTTGCTTGCTTGAATATTATTACATATAATTTATGGATGTAGACAAAGTCAAGAATAAAAAGTATCTAGTGAATGTTATTCTACAAGGTCTAATCTATCTCTCCACTGATTGAGGGAATAAAGGACTGCGCACATTTATAAAGCTCAAAAAGTTCTATAAAATAACGGTTTTGTACGAAAGCGGAACAGACGAGGAAAACTGAACGGTCGCGAACGCGTTTTCATACAATATCGTATTTTCTATGCCAGAAGTACGTAGTTCCTAAAAAAAAGTTTTTGAAGGCGGTTATCGTTTTTTTGAAAAAAGTTTTAAATTTTTTACTTCTTCACTTGCATCAGCATGACGAGTAGGTAGTTGTTGTCCTATTTTACACTTCAATGCTGTAAATCGTTGAAGAATTCCCTCGACTGTATATGGTTTCCATCATCAGATCTACTGCAGACCTTCATTACAACCTATATGGGTGCGAAGTTCTCATCAATTTAAATGAATTAAGTCCAAACACAAGGTAGCTACTGTAAACCGTTGAAGAGTTCCCTGAACTATCCTTCATCTTAATCATCAGACCCCTAATACAGTCACAACCCATCTAGGTGTAAAGTTCTTATCAATACAAATTAATCAAGCCCAAACACAAGGTAGCTGCTGTGAATTGTTGAGGAGTTCCCTCGACTGTCTCTCGGCTCCATCATCAGATCTACTCCTGATCTTTATTAAATTGTAGTGCTATAATAAAATACTTAATGAAAAACTTACATACGCACTAGTCGCTCCTACGATTTTTGAAAGTTCCCCTCGATTTCTCTGGTCTGCTACCTTCAAACCCTGATTTTCTTATGAAAGAACCACCTTGGAAATGTCTTCTTTCCAACAAAAAAAGAATCATCCAAATCGGTTCATAAACGACGAAGTTATCCGCGAACAAACATAAAAAAGCATATATACGGTCGAATTGAGAAACCTCCTCCTTTTTTTGAAGTCGGTTAAAAAGTAGTCTATATGTTATTCTGCAAGGTCCAATCTGCCTCTGCACCGATTGACAGACAGATTAACAAACCTTTCTTTTTGCGCCAGGGGATAAAAACAAGGCACGTTTATAAAGTAGCCTAAGTCTCAAATCTCAGGCTACATCTTTTTTCTTTGTTATCTGGTTTTTAACCGACTTCAAAAAAGGAGGAGGTTCTCAATTCGTCTGTATGTTTTTTTTTTATTGTATGTTTGTTACTCGATATCTCCGTCAATTGTAAACGGATTTTGATGGTTCTTTTTTTGTTTGATAAGTCATGATTCAGGGGTGGTCCCATATAAATTTTGTGGCGACCGGTTTAGTGCTTCTCGAAAAATTTACCAAGAACAAAAAAAAAATGACGAAATATTCATAGACGATGTGTGCTTTTTCTTCAAGTTTCTATTTTTGTTTTATAAGATTGTAAGTAGTTTTATTTTAAAAATAAATTACTTTGAAAGATACTATACACAGTCAAACATTGGGAGTCGGCACTAAAAAGTAATAAATAAAAAACTTAAAAAAAAAATAACCGCCTTCAAGAACTAAATACCCAAAAATAACTAAAATTTCGAAAGTCGGTGGCTTCTCTTCTGCCATTCAATTTGTGTTGCCACCGACTTCAGAAATTAGTAGTTAGTAGTTTAGTTTTTGAAGGCGGTTATTATTTTTTTGAAAAAAGTTTTTTGTAAAGAAGATCTACAAAGAGTTACTTACGCATTCACGATATTAGTTTAGATATTTACCCACACGAAACCTTGATTTGACTTCCATGAAAAACAGCTGCATACATCAGTGTTTTCTCGAAATTTACGTCCAAAATTTTCTGGAGCTGACGTAACATTTAATACAAATTATGTTTTCATGTCGACGCGTCTGCAAGACATGGAATCGTTCGTTTTTTATCAGAAACTGTATTTGGCGCCTCATGTGACGTCATATCCCGTGTGTGTATTATATGTGTGTGTGTGGGTGAGGTAGCGTCAGCTAACAAAATCATGTGCTCAGTTTTATATTTATTTTGTTTTATTCTGCTGTATGTCAGCAGCTGATTTTGTTTATCTTATAACATTGAAAATGTTGTAGATGTAAGGTTTGATAACACTTAGATAAACATATGTCGATGCAACTGGTTGTTAAGATAGCTGATCGCTTTTCAAAAGTGCTCACTACCGATTTTTAAGATTTAATTTTGCTGGAATCCACCTTTCAATCACGTTTTATTGTTAGGGATAACATCGTCTTCGACTGATTTTATTATAAAAAATACCAACAGATTTTTTTAAGAAACGAATTGTTGTTATGGAAATATCCTTTTTATGTCATTGGATAGCAAACAAGCTGACAGCTCACATGATGTTAATTGATTACCACCGCCCGTAGACGGAGACCTCTGCAATACCAGAGGCCTAGCAGTAGCTATGTCAGAGACATAGATAGTATTAGTTAATCTGTATTCAGGCACATAAGACATGCCATCTAATGTTATCTATTTCTGTTGTCTCAACACCGGCACCCATACCGAACCCGGGACGACAGCGGCGGTGACGGTAAACCACAACGTAGCACTTCGTCGGACGACATCCTTTAAAGTACTTTACAACAACTGTAATATCCTCAAAAGAAAAACTTAATAACTTTAAATAATAACGTTCTTTACAAGTACACTAAATCTCCAGACAGGAAGATCAAATCATTACCAACGACTTTAATCATCCCACGAAGAAGATACAATCTTTTAAAAAAAATCCCCATTTCCGCTACAAAGTTTTTTACTAACGCTACAACAAGATAGCAATATTTCACAGTGCATAATATTTGTGACTGTTTATTTGTGGGTAGGCTACATATGTGTAAGTATATGATGACGTCAGCCACCTGACCGAAACTTTGGCAGGAGACACGGGTTCTGAATAATTGACTCTCCGAAACCGTTCAGTTTCTTAGTCTGGAGTTCGGAACCGAGTGACGTGTTCGTTCGATGAGAACCACGCGCTCCACAACAGTATAATCCCGAATTTCGGCCGAATATTACTAGTGTATGACTAGTGAAAACTGTGCTTGAAAAGTGTTATTTCCAGTTTCTTTAGTGCCCAGTGCTGTTCAAACGGTAAATCAAAATCTGCAATTAGCTTCTCCTATGCAAATTGTTCGTGTTTACATGACCGTGCAATAAAGATCGTGCCATTGAAAATAAAAACGCTTCAGTATTGGACAGAGCTATAAAATCGGGTATTACGTTTTAATGTTCCGAATATTTCCTGCCAAGCTTCGAGTTAAAAAACGTGATTAGACAACGTCATAATATAAACAATCGATTTTCTTTGAAAATCTCGCTTTTGTGTGCTCTCAGTATTGTTAATGCAAATAGATTACAATCTTTACATATTGTAGATGCATTTCGTGACGACGATGATATTGAAAAGCTTTCGAAAGCTAAATAGAAAAGTGTAAGTTAAACTCCTAAATGTTTTGAAAAATGTAATGCAAATGTATTTAAAAACAAAAAGATAAATCGCAAAAGTTGAAATAAAAATGGAATTGAAAAAGCTTGTGCGGTCGTTTCTGGCGTGACGTGTTGTACGTCGACGCTGTTTAGGAGATATTTCGAGAGCACGACGCCGCCACCCGCGATATTTTTAGAGAGGAGTGACTTTTTACAAAATAAACTGAGATGTTGGGTCTTAGAGCTGATTTATAAGATCACTGCGTTCGTAAGTACGTAATTTTAAACCTTAAGAGAAGCTTTAAAATTGAAATGACGCTACTTTGGATATAACACAGTAACAGAGTGTGAGAAAGATGAAAAATCTAGAATCGCACAAATATTCGCTTTAAAAAAATTGGCAGCAACAATTGGTTACAATGTTGTTACCTCTAACAAAGACAAATCAGCAAGATTGTAGATAAATGTTACGATAAACGATTAGCAAGGTCTTGGTTACCTAGTTGGCGCCAATGTAGCGTTGGCAGCTATAAACAACGAACAACGTGATATATTCAGGATTTAAGATCTCTTTAAAATTATGCCTACGATAAACTTTCCGTACTTGCTTGGCCATCTAATAGGGGAATTTGACATGTAATCACGCTAAAATAGCGAAGGCCGGCCATCTTGGCAAACGCCATGTTTATTTACGTCCGCGAATGCCATCAAACTGCACCGCGTCGGGGCCGAAACACGTGCTACCATCAATTTCACTGTTCTTACTTCATGTTTTAGTTTAACATTTTGTTTTCAGTTGTATTACTTCTTATCGCGTGTGTTTATATAAAACTCACATGGACTTTTTGTTGATCAAACAGAATAATGTTAATTATAACAGTACAATTAAAAACTTGTTATAAATGCAATAATTTGTAAATTGTCCAAATAAAATGGCAAAAAAATGTCTCAAACTATGTCTGTAATTTCAAAAAGTCAATATAAAAAATGATAACGAAAAAATGACAAAAGTATTTATTGAAATTTCAGCCGTACTGAAGAAACAGGCGACGGTCAAAGATAAAGCAGAAAACGGAGTAACAGCACCTGTAGAAGAGAAACTAGTCAAGCCGTCAGCAGCAAAGCAAGCTGATCAAGCCACAAAACCTGCAGATGAAAAACCAAGATTTACTAAATCTGCACTAAAAAGTGCCTTAAAATCTGAGGATAAAGGCACTGACAAAGTTGAAAAACCACCACTAAGGAGTGTCAGAACTATAGACGATAAAGCTAAAGAAAAATCGGTGACTATAGTAGATAAGAGACCCGAGAAAAATGGTCCTGTTAAAGCAAATAGCACGGTAAATGACAAATCTGATAGTAAGAATACAGTTGCAAGTAAAGATACTAAACCTGCAACTAAAGTAGTCAACGATAAAGTTGCGCCTATAACTAAAGTAGTTAATGATAAAACTACACCTGCAACTAAAGTAGTAAACGATAAAACTACCCCTACAACTAAAGTAGTAAACGATAAACCTGCGACTAAGACTGCAGCCGAAAAACCGGCACCCAAAGCTCCCGAAAAGGTTGTAATAAAGCCTATTGAAAAGGTTGAATCTAAACCTGCCCCGACGAAACCAGAAGCAAAGCCATTAGCCACAGCAAAGGCTGAAACCAAAGCCCCTGCAACTGAAAAACCTGTAGAAAAATCAGAAAGCACAGAAATGGCTACAAAACCACCTCCTTCAAAGGTACTATTTATGACACTGATTTTGTTTTATTCTTTAAGCTAGTCATGTAGATAAAATATGTCCTTTTTATTCACGGGAATATAAAACATCACAAGGCCGTTAACTACGCATTCCGTCTCATACATCTTGTAAACGGCCCAAATATCATTGAGAAAAAATTATGACAAAAAATAATAATGTAGTTAATAAAAATACTACTATTCGGCTTATACATTATGTGTGATCATGAATTCTTTTTCCATGATTATCAAAACTCTTGTTTTCAAATAGAACTTTAACATCTGCTTAACGAGATTGTTTTTTCATACTTTTACCTTCATTGAGTATATTCTGACATCCGTTTGAATTACTGATATTCTTAACTCTTCTTTCAGCTCCCACCTCGCAAACCGCCGATCCAAAAGCAACCGTCAAAGGATGACGTGCCAGTTAAGAAGTGGCGTGACCCTCTGCATGAGCGCGTTAAGGAGAACATCGACAAAACCCTCAATGAAGTGCCTAAGGGTCACACGCTGACTAAGAATGAGAGCTTGAGAAGTGAGTATATTTTGAACTAAGCACGATAAATAACCCTATTAAATTAACTGTAAGGCCGAGATAAATAAAGTTTATTTATTTATTTACGTTTAACGTAACTTCAAACAGACGTGATTCGAAAAACAATAGAAAGACGGCCGTCGCTTGGTCGTTGAAAGGACACGTATTGTGGTTTTGACATTCTCTGGCTCTATCTTGCTATTGTAGTTTGTCAGTAGTGCGACAGTAACAGCAGTTATTCTTAGCGGAAGCACTCGCTAAGCAAAGTTTATTTATCTTGGCTTCAGACTCGACCTAGGCTAATATGGACGTAGAGTAATACGTAATAATATTATCATTCGAACAATATTCTTTTTATGAGCTGCCAATACGATTGTTTATAGATTTTGTTACATTAATTGTAGGGCATTCGTAAACTGTGACGTTTTAAAGCCAGTTTAACTAATATTTCTAAGAAATTAATAATTATTCGGAATTACATGGCTAAAATACGAAGTGAGTGTGATAGAAATCGTTCAATGATAACTTTATCGTTTTTTCCGATGGCATTGATTATGAATGTCGTCTTCCAATTATTAGAGTTTTCCTTGCCTCAGGATTACTCTTAAGGTAGACAACAACTTTATTGGTAAAATACATTCTGAATTTCACCATCACACTAATCTTTTGTATTCGAGTTTTCTCGTCCACTCCTATTTAAATCACGAATAATTTTCTGCGGCTTCACCCGCTTGTTACCAATAAACTGTAATCCCCTATTTTATCCTTTCAGGGATCGAATCTCCAATATTCGCTCCTTAGTGTATGTTTCTAGCTTCATTAGTCAGCTGTGCGTTATTATCATTATAAAGCCTATGTCACAAAGATTGTTTTCAATTGTACTTATTTTACGACCAACTTCTGTCAGAACTATATAAATGAAATATCCATTGTGTCTGTATTGTATTCTACTACCGTCTCTATCAAAAATAGATATAAAGTGACTAGTTCATGAGTCAATTAAATCAAGAATAGAATAGACAAAGAGTTTTCTATTTGCTTAGTTGTGACATCAACATTGACACACTGGCACTTTCTTGCTTAGATATTAATAGCGAGTTGGATTGCGTTCGATTGCAAACGCGGTGACATCAATCTGTATCGATTTTGGCACCGACCATTGTCTGATACTGATGAGATTATTGTGTCCAGATATCACATTAATTGTCTCGGGGATTATTTTGTTGTGTCCTCTTTTTTTATTATAAACAAAACACCTATTTGATTATTATGAGCGCGGTAATTATATGTATTAATACTATCTTGTGAATACTTTTTCTAGATTTTTGCTTAGAATTATTATCTTTACCAAATTGATTTTATAGTACATTCGAAGCATCTAGAATCTTATTGTCCTTTTAGAATATTATCATTAGGGAAATAACTCTAACAATTCCAAGCACAGCCTTTTTGGTTTTTATAATCGTTATTCCGTCCCTATCTTACGATGATTGCAGTTTGGCCGCTGTGTAACGAAGACAGCTATATTGCTCAGCAAAAGTACTTGTTAACTCTTTCAGGCACAGTTTTTATTTATCTTCTTTATAAATAAAACAAACATGTATTTGGTCTTATTACTGTTTATTTATATATAAAAAAAATATTTTACCGAAATTTTACATAAGGCTTTCGAGGAATAAGGTGGTTAGTTCACTAGCCACCATGACGGTAGGCATGAAAAATATACAAAAAAAAACATGAGAACTTTCAAACAAATAAGTTACACAAATATGTATTTTTATTTTTTATGAAATCCAAAAATCATGTTTAGCTTTGCGGATGCAAAGGGGGACTTTACAAGTATTTAATTGCCATACAGTTCATGCTGGATCTTTTTTAGTGCTGCATTTGGCGCATCTTCGTGAAGTAGTTCGCATGCATAGGTATTGCCCTCCATTCTCAATTCTATAAAAACTGTTGGCTTATGACGTTTTATCAAGACTGGCAATGGTGAAGACGGTGCAGAGCTGCTGAGGGAACGTTTAGAGCTGGAACGCGTTTTTTTGCTTGAGCTGGAGCTAAGATTCCTTGATACACTTGATTTATACGGAAGTCTTTTGTGTCTAATTTATCCTATTCGGGATGGTGTTCCTTCTGGAGTTCTCGATCTAATAAAAAGGAGTTAGAATATAGTATTTCCTGTGGTATACCTCCACCTCATGTGCACTCACTCGGTTCTTCCATTCTAAAGTTTTTCTTCCACTTCGGGTCCGTCACAACTGTTTGGCTGGATGATGCTGAAGCGCTCGTAGTAGGTATATGATTATTCGAAGTGCTGGCAATTTCTGACAAAGATATATCATCGTCGGATTCAATTTCCTTCTCAAACCGTGGCTGCTGTGGGGGTAAGTCGCCATGCACCATCTCAGTTTCCAGTTCATCATTGTAATCTTCAACTGGTTCCTCACTACAGACACTTTCATTATCTGAAGAAATATATTCTATAAGAAAGTCTTGAATTTCGCTTTCTTTCAGCGCACGCGGCATTATGAAAATAAGTAAAGAAAACATATAAAACAAAACCTACTAGAGTCACGGTGGTCAGAGAACTAGCCACTTTATTATTATCATTATATATGAAGATATTATAATGGAAACCTTTATTTTATACCAAAAATCAACAAACCCAATCCCTAGTAATAGAATAATACAGAAATTGTAATATAATAAACATTCTTACCTTTTTTATTGAATTTTTTAAATTTCCGTTGTGAAAAACGCACTGTACAACTTCTTCAAATATTCTAATAAAACTACCCGACGCGCATTTGCATCAAATTAAGTCAATACAGAGTTAGCGACAACATGAAAAAGAACATAGTTCAACAGATTGTTGATAGATAGCGTGAAAAAAGTTTTATACGACATAAAATACGTGGTTTGAAAACTGACCACTAAACCTGAAAGAGTTAAGCATCCTTAATTTTAAGTACCAGTTTCTATTTCGACTTTCATCTTGAATTTGCGTCGATTGTGTTTCAATTCAATTTAAGACTGTATTATTAGGCATTATTTAAGACTTTCTGCATCATTGTTGTTATATCCTTAATTTGTTTAAATAATATTCACATTTCCTTTAGCGACTTCATCGCAACGTGCCCACTTATTAAATCGCCCATTAATATGTCTCTTTCAAGTGTTGCTGCTAGCCACATTATTACCTTTTGATCTCTTGTGTGCCAGACTAGTTTGTGGTCTAAATGCGACCCAAAATAGTACCGTTCAGTTCCGCATGCGTCGCGTTCGCAGATCAGGTGTAAATGCACCCATACCTCAGTTAACATGCACTCTTACTACAGTACAAGTCTATTCCGAACTATCCTGACAAATTGTGAATAGTGTTGAGTAAAATAGTGATATTTGTGAGTCGATAGGCGATTTTTCTGAGTGATTTTAAGTGATTAGTGATTTTATTGATAACATGGCTGACTTAGAAGACGATGCACAGGGGGCTTTGTTTCAAGGTATCTGATTAGTTTGCATTTTCTTCTATTTTCTTTTGAATCACGCGCTGTGTAGAGAGTATTTCGCTGACTTCGATGATTGAATTTCAAAGAGTGTTGTCATTTTTGTGAATAGTCTATTCTAATGTATTTATCTATTCTTATTTTTATTCTCGAAATTCGTCAAAGAAATTGTCTAAGGCCGTTGATGATTGTTTTTCTAGAGAATTCTTTTATTTTTTTAATAATGAAAATCAATTATAGTTCCGAACCATTTTAGTACACAAACGATTAAAGATGATATTTGTGGTTAGTGTTTGTTTATTCATACTAATATTATAAATGGGAAAGTGTGTCTGTCTGTTTGTCTTTCTTTCACGGCAAAACGGAGCGACGGATTGACGTGATTTTTAAAGTGGAGATAGTTGAAGGGATGGAGAGTAACATAGGCTACTTTTGTCTCTTTCTAACGCGAGCGAAGCCGCGGGCAGAAGCTAGTTTAATATAAGCGGCTTTGATTTGTTTATTTAAGCCCATTCCTAAATTCTAAGTCAGCAATCATTCTTTGGAAAGTCTTGCGAGAATTTCATCAATTTTACAGTAGGCATAGCTGTAAATAACTTACCTACCCTATGATTTGCGAACGATCTCTATCAAGGTCGTAATTAATAACAGGACCATATTTAAGAACTAAAGAAAAGCATTTTATAAAAAAACCGCCAATATTGGTAAATCAAATTGTTCGATAGATCAAACAGGAGCTATTAACTACAACAACATAGATTCAACTAGTTTAAAAGAAATATGCTGCCTGCACATTCAGGACATACAACAGGGAAGGAAGGCAGGAAACATATTTATTTATTATTATAAACGTTACCTTCTTCAATCTCCTCTAAAATCAGGTTTATTGAAACCCACACCACCACCGATGCCGCCGCCACTACCACCAAAGATGCCCCCGCCACCTGAATTCAAGAAGGCACCGGTAGACCCAGCAAAACTGAAGAGACTGGAACAGCTGCGCAGTAGGCCCAGGAGGAGACCAGACTGGACTGACATGATGAAGGAGGTGGAGGAAGGAAAGAAACTCAAACATGTTGTTTGTAATGACAGGTATGAGATCTTTTTGGTAGAAGGTTAACGACTCTTTGGATTTTCTGTTGCTGGAAAATGGAACGATTAGAAATTGGTACGTACAGTCACGTGTATAAACATGTATTCACCACGCTAACTTTAAAATCAATTTTCTCTTAGAATAACTATAATAATATTTAGTTTTAGGGCATATTGTATAGTAGTCTATGATAGAATTACTATAAAATAAGTTTCAACTGAAATGGATTCAAATCTTTGTGAAGTGTATACATGTTTATGCTCGTGACTGTACACTCTAATGTGACAGTCCAGTTTAATTAGCTACCTAACTATTTGAAAATGGAATGTCATAAATGTTTTCTATTGTTTTTCTTGTTTTTAGGGTTCCGTACCTCAAAAGGTAAAAACGGAACCCTTATAGGATCACTTTGTTGTCCGTCTGTCCGTCCGTCCGGCTGTCAAGACCCTTTTTCTCAGAAACGCGTCGAGATATCAAGCTGAAATTAATATCACATACTCGGGTCTGCTATCTCTTAAAGCAGTGAAAAAATCAAGTTTTTAAATCAATGCAATAAAAAGATACGGCGGTTTATATTGCAAATTTGGACATTTGCAAGGAAATCAAAACCTATAGGGTACTTCCCATTGTCCTAGAATCATGAAATTTGGCAAAAAGCAAGGTCATGTAGCACAAGTAAAGGGAAAACTCCGAAAACCGTAAATTTGTAGTTAGTTCACACCAGGCGTCCGTCTGTCCGTCTGTCTGTCAAGAACCTTTTTCTCATAAACGCGTCGAGATATCAAGCTGAAATTAATATCACATACTTAGGTCTGCTATCTCTCACAGCAGTGAATAAATCAAGTTTCTAAATCAACGCAATAAAAAGATACGGCGGTTTATATTGCATATTCAGATATTTTAAAGAGAATCAAAACTCAAAACCTATAGGGTACTTCCCATTGACCTAGAATCATGAAATTTGGCAAAACGCAAGGTCATGTAGCACAAGTAAAGGGAAAACTCCGAAAACCGTAAATTTGTAGTTAGTTGACATCAGGCGTCCGTCTGTCCGTCTGTCTGTCAAGAACCTTTTTATCAGAAACGCGTCGAGATATCAAGCTGATATTAATATCACATACTCAGGTCTGCTATCTCTCAAAGCAGTGAAAAAATCAAGTTTCTAAATCAACGCAATAAAAAGATACGGCGGTTTATATTGCATATTTAGACATTTTCAAGGGAATCAAAACTCAAAACCTATAGGGTACTTCCCATTGACCTAGAATTGTGAAATTTGGCAAGAAGCAAGGTCATGTAGCACAAGTAAAAGGAAAACTCTGAAAACCGTAAATTTGTAATTATTTCACTAAAAAACAAATTAACGGAACCCTCGTTGCGCGAGTAGAACTCGCACTTGACGGGTTTTTTTTTTTTTTTTTGTATTCTCTCGACGTAGGTACATAAAGTACAAATCCAATACTCCCTCATTTTTTTAGCGCTGGAGGAGGAAGCAATTTATTATTAGTAGATATTATTTGAAAACGAAATATCAGCTGTTTTCAGTCGCTTTCCATATTTTTTTTGTTTTTCCTCGAAATAGGTTAAGTACAATCGACCAAATGGAATCATGACCCACCATAAGCTTATTTTCCTACAGACATTCAAATATAAATAGGTCGACAATCGCGTAAACATGTATTAAAAATGTCACACGTCTAGTCTTATTATTTTGACAGCTTCAAACGATTTGTCGTCGAAATGAATTCAATTTTGTCGATAGTACCTAAGTACACACATCAAAAGTGTCTAGGGATATTTCAATTAAACCTAAATTACTAAAATTCTATTAACTTTTTGTTAAAACATGTACACATTAAAATAAACCTTGTTTAATAGACTATTTAATCTGATAATAAACTTTTAGATAAAGTTAAATTTAAAAAAAAACTTAGAAGAAGAGGAAAAACTCAAACAAAATTTCAATCTTAACTTAAAACTTAAACAAAACAACAATTTTTTTTATAAAAATTCTTGAAAACTTAAAATTAATATTCCGTGGATCCACCTAAGACTCTCCTGACACATCTGCAGCGGTTCTGCATACTCAAAACAAGGGTGTAAATATCCTGTTGTAGAATACTGTCCCATTATTGCCGTTTCTGAAGCCATGAAGACCAGTCAGAGCGTTATATCCAGGCTTTGGTCATGTTATCGTGTCACGGAGGAAGTGGTGGAACGGCACCGAGGACCTAACCCAACTAAATGCAGCGGCGATGCAATTGGTTCAAAGGCTACAGAGAGAGTATAGTTTGCTGGTAAGCGGTCAAACTTTGAGAAGGCGACTGCATGAAGTCAATCTACGTGCTCGTAGGCCATTTTGGGTATCAGCACTAAGGAGAGGTAATCGAGGAAGAAGATTACAATGGGCTATTGCACACGAAAACTGGAACCATTCTCAATGGTCACTTGTGCTTTTCACTGATGAATCTAGGTTTGGATTTCATCCTGATTCGCGAAGAGTACGCGTTTGGAGAAAACCTGGACGTTGGAATCGACTGCAGCACCCACAACAAGTTCATGCATATTAAGGTGGCACGATTATGGTTTGGGCAGGAATTCGTCTCGGCGGTAGAACGGACCTCGTTTGGATACAAGGCAATATGACTGCTCGAAAATACCGAGATGAGGTGCTAGAGCCTGTAATCTTGCCCCACAAACAGCAAATGGGACAAAATTTTCAGCTAATGCACGACAATGCCCGTCCACATACGGCGCGTATCGTTACAAGTTGGTTACAACAGCATGTTATCCAAGCTTTAGACCGGCCTGCACAATCCCCTGACTTAAATCCTATTGAGCATGCCTGGAATATGCTTCAGAGAAGAGCTCGTAGGAATTTCCCTGTTGATATTGTGCATCAAAACCAGCTTTTCTTGCATCTTAGCAGGATTTGGGACAGTACTCCACAACAGGATATTGACACCCTTGTTTTGAGTATGCAGAACCGCTCCAGATGTGTCAGGAGAGTCTTAGGTGGATCCACGAATTATTAATTTTCAACAATTTTTATAAAAAAAAAATTGTTTTGTTGTTTAGGTTTTGAAATTTCAAAAATAAAGTTAAATTGAAATTTTGTTGAGTTTTTCCTCTTCTTCTAAGTTTTTTTTTTAATTTAACTTTATCTATAAGCTTATTATCAGATTAGATAGGCAATTAAACAAGGTTTATTTTAAAGTGTAGGTGTCTTAACAAAAAGTTAATAGAATTTTAGTTATTTAGGTTTAATTAAAATATCCCTAGACACTTTTGATGTGTGTACTTCAACACACATCGCTTTATATAACGAAAGAAGTGTGTTTAACTGACGTGAATAATTAAAGTAGGTAAACATAATGTTATTTCAGATCAAGTCCAATAATAACAACATCAGCGGTAGTAAAGAACAAAGGGCAGTTCATCTTTGAATCCGAAAAGCCGAACTCTCACAATGCATTGCTGAAAGAAATCAATAAGGGCGTCAAGTTGAAGAAAACGAAGACCAACGATAGGAGTAAGCCGAATCTGGAAGGTTTGAGGAAGTTTAGAAGGCAGATGACGATTGAGGAGCAAGTCCAGAAGAGCATGTCACAAGCCAACCTCGCGGCGTCACCGTCTGGAGTCGGCCTTGCCGCGGCCGAGGCAAGTAATTCACATGTATGTATCACACTGCACACTTACTTTTCACTTACATATTTATTGTGAAGATATAAGGTTTAAGTTGGTAAAAGATGCAGAGCCGAAACTACTAAAGCAGGAAACATTGAGGTGTCTAATAACGTAAAGCGAATTAAAGAGCGATTTTTGGAAATTCAACGCCTAACTGAGTAAAAGGGCGATGAATATTCGTATAAAAATGGGCGGCTGAGGCTTTTGGTAACAGCCAGCAAATAATAAATAGTCAATTTCTCGTTTTTTTTTTTGTTTCTGAATGCTATTTATTTTTGATTCGCGCTGTGGTTCAAAATGTCAAATGTCTGGCAATCAGTCCTAGAACGGATGTCCTGTTACTTAGTCTTAAAGTTCATTTAGGCATCATTTAGGCTTTTAGATGCATCCTTTCAGACTAAGTAACCGAGGCAGAACCGAAATAAAAGCTAATAGCGTTTGGTCTCGGTATACCTAAAACGCACTTGGTCTATTTGTGCTGAAAGTCTATTACGCATAGAGTCTAAATCGCTAATTGTCTATTTTTTTATATGCCTACGTCGCTATTGGACTAAATCGCTTTACGTCTAAAACGCGTTAGGATTAATTCGCTTTATGCCTGAATCGCACATTGCCTAAAGGTTAAACTTTGAATAGATATTATGTGTACTCACTACATTGGTGTAGTGAGTACACATAAGAGCTAAAATAAAATCATCAAAAAAAGATCTTGGTGTACTCCTTCTATGGATATTGAGAGGGAGCGATTAAGAAAATGTATAAAATAGTTTACATACATGTCTACATGTTTTAATGGAATTACAAAAATTAGGCAAAACGCGTTTTAGTCATAAAGCGAATTAGTTACATTGCGAAATAGACCATACGAGAAATTGGTTAGTAACGACATAGGCTAATTGACTACTTAGGCAAAACGCTATTCTAAACTGAACATTAGGCATAACGAGATTTAGACCAAATGCGTTTTAGGTATACCGAGACCAAACGGCTAATAGTGATGATTAGACACATAACTCAAGATGCAGATTCAAAAAAACACACACACTCAAGTGATAATAGACATAATTTTCCAACATAGAAAAATGATGGCAATGATGAATCTGCTAGAGAAATACACAAAACTATACATTCCATAATTATTATCATAGAAAAGAAAAAAATCATCCCTTTTTTTAAACGTTTCAGATACCTGGTGTAATACCCCCGGAAGAAGAAGAAATTGACGAAATGGACGACATTGACAAGGTCAGAGATGACCTGCAATCTACTAAGCAGTTACTGGCTATTGAACTAAGGTAAGCATTTGAAACTAAAATAAGTTTAGTTTCAAGTCAAGCCAACTACGTCGATTTATGCCTCGTAGTTGGTGGGCTCTTGATTGAACATGAATAAGATTATGATTTTATGATTTGATTTGATTTGATAAGCCTTACTGTCGAACATCGAACACTGTTCGTCGGAAAAGTACGTGGCATTAGGTGGGAATAATGAAATAACCTTACTAAAATTAATATACCTACCTAGATATGTAATAGCATTTGAAGATGGTTATCAAGAAAAGTGATTTGTAGTTATTTTATGAATCACAATAACTCTGATTCACAATAATTAGCAATCAACCAAAGATAAGTAACATCGGTACTTATCTTTTCATTCTATAAATGTTAAATCTATCCATTCTATAATTCAATTGATGGCTTTTATCTATTGGTTTTAACTAAATGGAGCCACCAAATCAAAAAGGTACCTACATGATTAAGGCAACCTTAACGAAAATAAATGTAGCGATAGTAAGGAGAAGATTCATTTAAGACTTATATAACATTCCACAGAAACAAAGAAGCGCAAGAGAGGGAAAACAAACGACTTCTGACAAGGATAGCGAACTTAGAAGCCGAGTTGGCTAGAGAGAGAGCCTTCATCAAACAAGAACAGCACAAGACTGTGATATCCGTCACCGATGCTTACGACGAAAGACTAGTAAACAGCCTCAAAATGGAAGTGGAGAAAACTAAAGAAAATGCTGACAGCTTGGAGAAGCAGTATTTAGATGCTGCAGAAGATAGGGACACAGCACTCACAGAGCTGGAAGAAGTAAAGAGAAGAAACGCAGAGTTAGAGAAGAAACTGGAACAGGCTTTGTCGGTAAGCTACAAATAACTATACAAAAATAAATTAAAATAATTGAGTTAATAACTATAAGCCAGGAAAATAAAACACCTGGTTTGGGCAGAAAAAAAAATAAGGCTTTTAACAAACAAAGTTTTGCATAACTGCTTCACTAACAATTTACAGGGCGAGAATGAAGAATCTCAAGAACCGTTGTCGTTTTACCAAAAACGTCAACTTGATTTTGCAAAAGAATGCAGGTTGTTAAATATTGAAGTTAATTCACCTGAAGCCGACATGTTGAAAAGGCAGAAGATTGACGCTAACAATAACCTTGCTAAAGCTAATCAAGCCAGAGCTAACGAAGCTAAAACTTATGACTCTAATGCAAATGACGCTTCGTATACTAACGTACCTGCTGATGAGGTATTGCTTTATTATGATTTTTTCCTAAAAAGTAACAACGCATCTTTCTTTACCTGTTCGCATGTTTTAACCATTACACTTTTTCAATATTTACCACGTAGTCCTCCACATTATCACCCGCAGCTTGGATTGCCCAAATGTATTATACAATTTCCTTTCTAAATTATTACTTTTCACCTTACGTAATTAAAATAAATTTCATCACTTTTGTTGTATATTTTGCTTGCAGTATTTTTAACCGCATTTAAAATACAGGTGTTAAACCTAACCCTACAGGTGAGACTGAACAATTTATTTATGATGTGACATATTACCTGCTCGGGCATTCCAATTTTCTAGTTCATTTTAATTTACATAATTGCATGCAACATGCATTGTATTTTTACACCTATGACTCAGATCATAAGGTCCTTTCTTTGTAACCAAATAATGTAATATTGTATACAAATATTTCAGGGCATCATGCCTACAAACATGGGTTCGCGACGCTCGAGCCACGCCATCAAGCAGCTTTCCATCACCAGGGACGATAGCTTTGAAGAGGAAGAGGAATCTGACGAGGAGGAGGTAATCCATATCTTTAAAAAATAGCAAATATAAACCAATCATGGAGAGTAGTAATTGTAGTAATAGTGTAGTAGTGGATAACAACCCGACAAGGGTAAAATTATTTGATAGAGGTCTGTATGTATACTTACTATTACCCAGTAACTGCTTCGTTGAAGGCATTAGGCATTCATGCCTAGTGCCTACGGTTTTACATATTATTTAACTGGGACCAGTTCATTGAAATTCTACCTTAGATAGTCGAGAAAAATTACAGAGAAGGAACTTGTTCTAGCTTTAAAAATACCTTCTTTACAGTAATTTTAATATTTTTTTCAATGTTCTATCTTCTAGGAGGAAAGCGAAGAAAAGAAGCAGAAGCGAATGGAGAAGGAAGTCCGCAACATGAGGAACAAGATCCGGTACTTGAAGGAGAAGCAAGACCACATGAAACGAGAGCGCATGGGCTTCAAGATGTCGCTGAAGAACCAACAGGCAGCGCTCAAGTCAGTTAATTGCATAATTTACGATTTAGCATAACATTAACAACAACCTAACTGTGTAGATAATACAGCTAAAGCAGTAAACCTGTTAGTTGTGGCAAGTTGCCAGATTGCCGCACCTAACAAGTTGCCTACCCAAGTAGGTAAGCTTTATAATATAACAATGACAAAACCCAGCAATAGTTTGCCTGATCTGAGGGTCAAAATTAGGAGTCTATGTTTACCAGTAGATTAACCTACAAGACCAAGCAGAAGTTATATATATTATATTGAGTTGTCTATAAGCCAAAATCTTAACCACATTTTCATAAATCCCAAACATTCTTCAGCTAGATACTTTGTCTCACGTGTACAATGATCGTGGGTTTTACCTGTGTCAGCTTAACAAATTTTATCAGTAGGGTACGGTACCTAACCCTATAGGTTTACCTTATATACCACAAAAACATTTCTTTGTTAATATGACAGTCACTGTCGGAAACACTTCAATTAAACATTGTTTTATCGTCGTGTCCAACAACTTCAATCAGAATTATCTAACAGTCATCAATCACTTTTATAATAGGTTCGACGAAATAACCGTTAAGTAGGTAGTGATAGCAATAACTACCTACTTAATATTAGTTGTTATGAATTTGCTTTATCTTGATTTGATTTGTTTTTCAGCTTGATTAGATTTGCAAAATTATAAACACCTTCCTGACTTCTAAACAGATTCGTCCACTAATGCAGAGGATAATATACCATATCACCTAAGTACTAAAATACTTATTGCCACAGGGAGGAGAAAAGAAAATACAAGGAACTAAAACGAGAGGTGGACAAGATGGCAGCCATGATGAAGGAATGCGGGTCAGACGACGATGACGATGAGGATGAAGAGGAATCTGAAGAGGAGAAGAAGTCAGAGACAGAAGAAGAAGAGTCTGAGACTGAAACCGAACAGGACACGGAAAGCGAGACGGAAAGCGAAAGTGAACCTGAGGTTAGTTGTAACACTAAGAAACTTTGAATAACATACGTGAAAGCTTGTTAGGATCACTGAATGGATGCGAGAGCTAAACTTCATTTTGATAATACTAGTAGATTTTTTGGCAGAATATACTTATACATTGGTGTAAAATGTAGTATGATCCAAAACATAGAACTGTACTGTCCCAATATGACACACACAGCATAATGCACATACATAGATATTGATCTAGCAGTTTAATTCAATATTTATATATCCCTGACCAACGCCAGTTTCTGTGGGTTTCCTCAGATCCAAAGGTACCACCATTTTCGATTCCTTTCTAATTCGATTTCAGTGCAGTGAAATTGAAAGCACTGTCATATTAACGGCCGTTGTTCTTTTCTACATACACAATCTCCCCAGCTTTTTCCAAACTATATTAGTGGCCGCTTTACGTCATCTGGAATACCAGTGTAAACTGAATCAGTGTCTTACGTGAAGCGACTACCTATCAGAGCTCCACAACCCAGTTACTGGGCGACATGACCGTTTTCTATAAACTGGTCTGTTCTATAATCACACTAAAGCGACTTATCAAAGACTTATCTCTTCTTTTCAGGATGCTCCCCTGCCCAACAAAAAGGATAACCTCACAAAGAGGGTGAAACGACACGAAACAAGAGTAAACGCTCTGAAGAAGGGCAACGCACTGCTGATGGCGAATGTCGACCGTTTGAAAGATGACGTGTTAAAACAGAGAGAAGAATCGGTCACCTTGCAGAAGGAACTTGACTCTCTCATTGATGACCTTGAGTGATCCAAAGAGTCTACAGCTTTACATGCTACTCTGTACTCTATAACATTAGTACTTTATGAGACTATGATTCTTCTTTTTTCTACAATAGATAGGTAGCTATCTACATTTTTGTATCTCAGGTATACTTAAACAAAATTTATAAGTACTTCAGTTCCTCATAAGATAGCCAGATTAAATCGACTGTTTCTAGTAGAATTACGACAGCTAAGATAAAGTCCGTTATTTGGATAATGTCGATTTACCTATCCAAAAAAATCTTTTTTGTGACTTTTTTTGGTGGGAGTGGGAAATCATCAAAATGACTTCTTCCGCCATTAGAATCTCGTACAACCTTGATCTTGAACATACTTATGTACTTACTACTTAGATAGTTCAATGAATATAACTTTCATAATTTTTATTTATGTAGATAGTCGAAAATATCTATATTGATGATTCCATCATTATTTTTAATAAGGCTTTTTTTAATCATTTAATATTAATTGCAAAATAATGACTGCTGGTGTTTTTTCTGACAAAATTATTTGTTTGTCAAAAATTTTTAACCTTCGCTCCTATCTTCCTAAGTACTTATTATTTTTTTTATATTAATATTAATTTGTGATTTACCACCAAAATATTAAGATAATACCTACTATCCACTTATTAATTTGTGATTTACCACCAAAATATTAAGATAATACCTACTATTCACTTATTTTTTCACTCATTTTTGCTATCATGTGATTTGTACATAATATTTTTAAGTTAATTATTATTTATAAAGTATACTATTGTATTACCAAACGACACAATAAACTTTTACACAATATGAAGTTATTGATTTTAATAATTTCCAGCTTTGGCCCGCGATCCTATTCTTTTTTTTTTCAAAGTATTATCATAAAAAAGTTGTCTATTATTTTCTTTTGATGCCAATTTTGACGAATTTGTTAAAAAAATAACGAAATCGGTTCAGTGATTTAGTGAAAGCAAATCATAGTCAGAGTTAACTATTAGTATAATAATGATAATATAAGTAGTAATTATAATAAATAGAAAATAATGAAGTTAGGGTACTTCTTCTTAATCTTGAGAAAACTTATGCACAATAGAAGGAATCCAACATTTATGGGTACCTATTGCAGTCCCAAACGTAAGTACCTATTCATTGGATGCTATGCTAACTAGAAATAAGGAAAAACTGGAGAATTTCTGAAAAAAAAAAAAAAAACTTCTATGAGAAAAGATTGTTGGTACTTCAAACTTACTGGATTTACTAAATGATGGACATTACTGGTTTTTTAGCTGTTTGTCCCATATAAATTTTTAATCAGGCGATTCGATTGGCATCAAGAAGTTTTTGAGTAAAATGGCAATTTTCTTGCTATATAATATAGGTATATGTCACCGGAAAATAACAAGATCCGTAAGTTTATCAATCTACTAGGAAGTTTATAAACTTTCGTAAGATTCTAAACGGGAGATAAATTGTAATATTTTACGTCCACATTTTCGTAAATTTATCAATTTCCGAAGTCATTCGGTAAATTTATAAACTAACGGATATCTATTAGTAAGATTTTAAGTGGTTCGACCAATCACAGAAACTCTTTTAAATATCTTTGAAATACGTAAAATAACACACTGCTCTCTGATTGGTCAATGTTCATAGTGGCAATGCTTGTGTCCAAAGACTGGTATAATCAGACTTGACAAACTATAAATTGGAAGCAACAATGCCTGGTTCTTCTCTGGCACGGATGTAGTGAGTTGAGTTTTCTTTGAGTTGCAACACAGTTCAACATTTAAAACTAATAAAAAAATAAAAACGCACAAGCAAACTGGTTTATTTATGTTCCGTTGCGAACAATATGGCGGCCGCGAGGAAGGAGAAGTGACACGTGACACGGTGACAGTCAACCAATCAGATCGCGCGTAGCGTTTGGTTACTGCTTACTTATTATTTTACGAGTGAGTTCAGTAAGTTTATCAATTTACGAAAATGTGGACGTAAAATATTACAATTTATCTCCCGTTTAGAATCTTACGAAAGTTTATAAACTTCCTAGTTGATTGATAAACTTACGGATATTGTTATTTCCGGTGACATATACACATGTTAGAATATCTGTGAATAATAATAACGTTGTAATCCGTTCATTCATTTCAAAATTAGCGCTCTTCAATAAATTTTGCGAGTGGGCTCCCGCTAAATTACTTTATGGACAAACCTTTTAATTTACTTATTTACCATAAAGTTGCTATAATTTTATAGAGATGATATCTTTGTTTTTTTCCAAAAACTATTAATAACGCTATGTAAACGTGTTAAATAACTAGTTATATAAGTCAACGTTATCCTTTGCTACTGGCAACATATTCGCAGTTTGCATACTGTCACTGTCTTGTCATAGATCAAATGTCAATGTGAATGTCATATTTTCAAAAATCAAAACGGTTGTAGGCGCGAATTTAGCGTTTTTTTGACGAATGATGAAAATAAATCTTATTAATAATCTCAGACAATTTTACAAGTGATAACATTGATTAAGTATTGTTCTTCGTATTTCGTAGTAGTTCCCGAAGTGATAAATTAAGTAAAATGCCTCCTACTGACGCCGAAATGTCGCAACCAGTGGCCACGGTGAAACCGAACCCTCGCAACAACCCAACGATGTTCAAAATATTTCAAAATGTACAATATAATGTCGTCCAACACAAGAAATATGTTAAGGAAATGATTAAATTGTATAAAAAGGTAAGACTGTCAACTGAAACGAACAGAATCACAAAATGTTTTGTGTGTTTACTTTTTCAAGAAATGATGCCAAAGTTTGATTACCTTACTCAAATTATCTGCTTTCTTTATCAATAAATTAGAATTTTATCAATTACCATTATTAAAGTTCTTTAATCAGAATGGTCAAAGAGTTTCCTAAGACTACCCACTGACTGACCAAGAGTTTGTTAACAACAAGCCAAAACCAAACTTGTTTTTTTTTGTTGTGTTTACTTGTTGTTTGTATACACACCTGTGTTATAAGAGATTATTGTTAATTAAATAAGAAATTTCCTTTGTGTGTATGTCAATAAATTTTGATTACAACAAAAAACACTAAATCACTGTACCTAATTCACAGCTTGACGAGGATAGCTTTCGTGAGAGCTTCAAGAATGCCCTGCAATACTTATTCACATTTGGTGACACCAGTGCTAACGTGGACCGTGTGGTGCAGTTTGTGGCAACATTCTGCACCTCTTTGGATGATGAGGAAGAGTTCCTGCTGTTCATATTTGATATTATTTTTGATGTAAGTATTCTGGTATAAGTATTTGAGAAAAGAAAGCTTGTAATTGTCAATTGTGAACCAATCTGGGAAATATGCCTCTTCATACCCTTTTATTATTCATAATTGCTGCTTCTCTTGCAACAGCCATGCCATAATATTAATCAATTATAATATGGCTTTTAATAGTTAGAAATGAATTGCTGAGATGATAATGAAGGCAATGTAGAAAATTATGTTATTTTTTGCTTGTGTTTAATGCATCACAATTTTTTATAACTAATAAGTTTTAATTGATGTAGCAGTGCATAGAAATGCATTTGTTACTTCTGGACCGCACTGTTAGGAAAATAGACATAAGTGATCTAGAAACGATGTTCACCTCCTATTTCCTCTTTTGCAGTGTCAATGTGTGTCTGGTCAGTCCGTGAGGTACCGAGCTAGTCAACTGCTGGCTGCGGTGCTGTCTGCCCTTGGAGATGACGCATCACTGGATGATGATCTGTGTGACAAGTTACTGGCATCTCAGGTAAAGTAGTTTGCAACCTTTTTATAAAAAGGAGGAGGTCTTCAATTAATTTTTTGTTCCCTGATTCTGACTGATTCAACAAAATAATCTTAAACTAATACTAAGCCTTGTGTTATACTTGATTTTAATATAGTATGCTACAAAACTTTTCATTTGCGAGTGTTACTCACACCTTCCTGTGGCTCAATTCACGTAATCAAACCGTAGCGATATCGACACCCATTTTAAAGTCGCTCGATCGAAGTGACGTTGATGCGACTTTAAAATTGGTGTTGTTCTAGCTCGATTGACGGATGTGAATACGAAAATGGTCTTAACGACTTAGTCGCTACGATATCGCTACGGTTTTGATTACGTGAATATTGGGCTAAAGGTTTTTCTTTTTCTATTCAACACTGTCAAGAGTTAGGAAACAATAAAATATATTAACAATGCAAAGTTTATTTTAAATCTCCTTACTACTTTATTGTTAAATTGTATACTGGAACTATATAGGATGTTTACAATCATTCTGCCATGCCCAGATGCAAAGACTACAAGACACGCGCGGAGCGGTACGGTGCCGCGCCGCGCTCGCTCTGCAACGGCTACAGAACCCCATGGAGCAAGATGATGAGGTCACGCGCGCCTACCGCTTTCATATGAGCTGTGACCCTAGCTCTTCTGTTAGGAGGTAAGAATTGAACATTGAATAGTTTTTACTTATGATGTGTGATTGTTTTTGTATAAAAATGGTATTTCATCAATTCATTTGAAAAAAAAAATCTCTTTGTGGTGTCATAAACAAGTTCTATAAATATTTAAAATAATTAAAAAACACGACTGTCATGACAAAAAAGAACTAAAAGGCAAAAAGAATTTCTAAATTTCTATCTCCGTCCAAAATGGTAAACACCGACAGATTTTCGTTCAAACTTTCATCCCCTATTTTACACTCACAGGGGTTGAATTTCCAAATTTTTATTAGCCTATGTTACTCGGAACTATGTACGGATTGTAACGATACATCATACATCTAAATCGGTTCAGACATTAAGAAGTTATGGTGGAATAAAGAAACTCACATACATACATGAATCTTGAAAACATAACACTCCTTTTTTTGGGCAGTCGTGTAATTATCACATACTGTTAGAGGCCCATAACAAATTCATTGCATAGGGCCCTATCTTGATGTTGACATGTATGTTATAAGGACTTTTCTGACAATTGGGGCAGTTTCGTTAAAATGCCTTTAAAATCAAATTTAGATTAGTAAAGGTTTGAGAGACTCCACTGCCCAGCCTGAACTTTGCTTCGGCACTAACAGTTAGTTTCGAACCCTGGTGTTTGGGGTCCTGTGATGTATTTTGCCAGCCCTGCGGCCCTATTATATTACGCCTCTGCTCTTCTTCATGAAATAAAATCTTTGAATCATGAGAGAAATGCATTATGCCATTTAATTCATTAAATTGCAAACTGAAAATGACACTTATTCCCAGAGCCATAGTGATGTCAATCGCTAAATGCACTCGCAACGTGCCGTTCGTATTGGAGCGACTCTGTGACGTGGACGAGGCAGTGCGTCGCGCCGCCTTCCTCTATATCGCTGCTATCAATGTCACGCAGCTTAGAGTTAGGCAGAGAGTGCTCACGCTTAAGGTAAATGACCTTTATATTACGTTTCCTCCGCCTTCCTCTACAGTACGATTTTTAATTCGAGTCAGAAAAATGACAAGTGCAACTGTCACTGATACCAAAAAGGGTGACCCGCTACAATAGTGATGTTCCGCAATCGATAGACTTAGATATTTAGTCATGTTTTGTCATTAGGTACCAAAGCGTTTTTTTATTGTAAATATTGAATACATACCGTCTTAAATAAAACAATTTTAGAAATATGGACCTTACCAAAAACGAATAATATAACAGTGTTTTATGTAATATTAAATTACCTACCGTGTATGTCTTCTATTTAATTACCGTAAATTACATGTAATTTTTTTTATAATTAAAGGCAATTTGATATTGAATAAAAAAAATTCTCGACTAAGATTTAATTATAAAAACTCGATATTACCTAATCACTATTTATTTGGGACTAAAAACCTGAATCATTGGAAATGTCATTTTTCTGACTCGGATTAAAAATCGTACTTTTACAGCGATGCCACGCTTACGCTTAAGGTTCACTTTGAACTTTATTTATCGTGCAATAGTGGTGAATATCACTTAATGCACCCGCAACGTGCAGCTCAGTCTCAGCTCGTCAGCCATAGAGTGCTCACGCTTAAGGTAAAGTGAACTTTATTTATCGTGCAATAGTGGTGATTATAGCTAACAGTGCGTCGATGCCGTCTTTCCTCTTAATTAGTGAATCGACCTTTATTTATAAAGCAATAGATGTCCAGAACTAAATGATTACTAAATGGTTACTACCGTTTCGTATTTCAAAAGGTTTACGCGTAAATCGGTCCAAGAAATGTTTTACTTCCCGTGCGAGCTAACGTGGCACCTGGCTCGAAAACACGGCGGTTTTACGGCACAAGTTTAACTAAAATGGCGGATGTGCAGACACAGATTTTCAGGCGTCCCCTTATTTTTTTTTTACAACTTTGTTTCTAAGTAGTTTGTTTTGTCACGTTTAAAACGTTGTAGTATGTTATGAGAAGCAACTAAGCACAAAATTAATGTTATTACATATTTAAAAAACTTAAATAAAATTCAGAAAGGATGGAGCTGGATCGTGCGGTCCATGGCCCTCTACGGGGCTCCGGTGTGGGCGCCCAATCTAGCCGCGGCTCCGGCCCGACTTCTGAGGGCGTCCCAGAGGGTCATGGCCATTCGCATGGTGCGGGGATACCGCACGGTCTCCTGTGAGGCGGCATGCCTCCTTGCCGGCGTCCCGCCGTGGGATCTGGAGGCAACAGTCCTTGCACACACGTACGAGTGGCGCGTGGAAGTGCAACGCCGGGGTGAAGTCCCGATGCCGCGGGTTATCGCGGCACGGCTCACGGAGCTCCGGCGAGATCTCATGGCGGAATGGAGACAACGACTGTCGCAACCTAGTGCTGGGCACGCCGTTATAGCGGCGGTAAGACCCCTCTTTAAGGAGTGGCTGGAGAGGCGTCATGGCACTCTCACGTTTCGCTTGACACAGGTCCTCACCGGACATGGTCAGTTCGGGAGGTTCCTGTGTCGGATTCGGGCGGAAGCGACGCCTGGGTGTCACCACTGCAGCAACGGTCGCCTGGAGGACACGGTCGAGCACACAGTTGAGGTGTGCCGCGCATGGGCGGAGCATCGACGTGTCCTCGTAGAGGCGATCGGCGGCGGTGACCTCTCGCGCCCGGCGCTGGTTCAGGCCATGCTGCGGGGCGAGACGGAATGGGATGCCGTCGCCTCCTTCTGCGAAGCAGTTATGCTAGTGAAGGAAGCGGCGGCGCGCGAGAGGCAACGACGAGCCTCTCGCCCCGGACTAAGACCCAGGCGAAGACGTCGAGAGTCGCAAGACGACTACCGGCCACCGTAGGCGCGGTTCTGCGGATGGCGAGCGATGGGTAGCTCGCCGCCCGGCTAGGACCAGGACCGCGTAGACGGCGCGTTTTGTTCCACGCGCGCCTCAAAGAGAAGGAGTCAGCACAGGAAGGGGCCCAACAGGGCCAACGCCTGCCGGGGTTGCGGAATGTTTATAATAGTTACCGTGACCCTGGAACATAAAGGGCAATCGAAGGAACATGAGTGGGTTTTAGTCAGTAAGAGTCTGACACGCCCTCCCGTCGCACCCAGGACGGGAGCAGTCATTGGATGATTTCCCACTCACCAAGAAAAAAAAAAAAAAAAAAAGGATGGAGCTAGGGCTAGCACAATGTACACCAAATTTCCGGTGTTCTTTACTTTAAATTAATTTGTTAGTAATTTTATAAATGTCTCCTATTTTTTATATAGGTATATTTTTTATTTTTTAAATTGGTGTTAACGTATACCTGTCATCTGTCATAGTGTTAGCCCAAAATCGAACATTTCCTTATTTGCACTTAGTACTTTAAATGTCATTCATTCAACCCAGGTGCCATGTTAGCTGGCACGGATAGTAGTATAAGTATGAGTATAGATTTAGCCATTCAACAAACATTCCCTCAGGTCGGTCTAACAGAACGCAGCGTGCGCGTCCGTCGCGTGGTGGAAGAGATCCTCATCCCCGGCTGGCTGAGCACCTTCCAGGGTAACATCGTAGACCTGCTGAAGGCTATAAGACTGGACAATGCTCATGATGCCAAGGACTCGCAGTATGTCGCTGGGAAGCTGCTGGAGTCGCTTTTTAAGTGAGTTTGATTAAAGTGTATGAATATATAATAGTAATAATATAAGGCATTATATTTCTTGCAATTTACGTAACAACGCAGTTCATTTGACTTGACAAAAAAATTATGCATAATATTTATAAATTAGAAAGGGCAATGCATAACATAATTATCTATGGAGTGTCTTAATTTGACAGAACTTAAGTTATATTTTATCTTCTGTTCTTTTCTTAATGAAATAGAAAGAAAAAAAATGCACTTAACTTGAATTTAGTTTACTTTGTGAACAAAGGAACTCTCACCATTGACTGATATTTTCTTTCATGTCCTTCTTTACACATACAATTACTGCTTTTTAATAAAAAGCAGTTCATTCACTAAACAGAGAGGAACAGACTTGAGTACTTTTATTTACTTTACAACTGTTAGGTAAAGCCATTTCAATGCTGGTTTCCTATTGGGTAATTTGCCTCCTCCTTTCCGATGAAGATTCACTTTTTTGTATTTTCTACATAACCCTATTTTAGACGTCTCGCAATATCGGAGCTGCTAGAATGGCTGCCGACCGACAAGACTCTCCGCCTCATCCCAGCAGAGAAGCTCAACAAAGAGACGGCGTGGTACTGGCGACACCTGGCGGAACATTTGCAGAAGATTGACGACGACGCCACGCTCGAGACCATCCTGCCTGACTTGGTGGTGCTCACTGGATATATTAGAGCGTGAGTCGATTTTTTTTTAGTGCTGTATGTTTGAATAAAAAATGAAGTCTATAAAGGATCATTTGTTGTGTCAGATATTTTTCTCTCTTTATCTCTGAAAGAATTTAGTTATTTTTGTGGGTTCTATTAATCAAAAATCGTCTTCACAATATTTTTCTTTTATTTCGGAATCGTACCTGTCTTATATATCTAGCAGAACACTGAGTGTCCTTTCA
Organism: Athetis lepigone; assembly: GCA_033675125.1. Lineage (NCBI taxonomy): Eukaryota > Metazoa > Arthropoda > Insecta > Lepidoptera > Noctuidae > Athetis > Athetis lepigone. The sequence continues at coordinate 7,551,122 of CM066235.1, read as the reverse complement.
TACCATTCCTCTCACTCACTCATTGCACTCTATCTCTTTCTTCCGTTTCCATTACGTTCCGTTTCCCACATTTTTTTTTATACTTTACAGGTAAATCTATAAAAATGGTTTCTTTTGCGAGAAAATTTGATAGGCGTTGAGGGTAGAAATAAGTCTGGATCTCTAATCTCTATCCAGCAGTGCGCTAACACTGTCTGATGATAATGAAAGTTTATTATGTAGTAGTAGACAAATCGCTCGATAGATGAAAAGTACTATAAACTATACTTATATCTATTTAACAATTTGTCAGGATCGTGGAGTCTCCCTGTCCGTCCGAAACCGAAGACCCGGTGGGGTTCAGTACGCGTCAATACGTGCTGCACTCGCTGGGCACCATGCTGCGAGTGTACGACGCTACCGACCCCGCCGGGAGGGCCGCGCTGCAGGCGCTCGTCACTGATGTTCTCACTGGTGAGTGAGGAGCCAGTCTGTCAGTACGTGCTGCACCATGCTGCGAGTGTACGACGCTACCGACCCCGCCGGGAGGGCCGCGCTGCAGGCGCTCGTCACTGATGTTCTCACTGGTGAGTGAGGAGCCAGTCTGTCAGTACGTGCTGCACCATGCTGCGAGTGTACGACGCTACCGACCCCGCCGGGAGGGCCGCGCTGCAGGCGCTCGTCACTGATGTTCTCACTGGTGAGTGAGGAGCCAGTCTGTCAGTACGTGCTGCACCATGCTGCGAGTGTACGACGCTACCGCACCAGCCTCGAGGCCCGCGCTGCAGGCGCTCGTCACTGATGTTCTCACTGGTGAGTGAGGAGCCAGTCTGTCAGTACGTGCTGCACCATGCTGCGAGTGTACGACGCTACCGACCCCGCCGGGAGGGCCGCGCTGCAGGCGCTCGTCACTGATGTTCTCACTGGTGAGTGAGGAGCCAGTCTGTCAGTACGTGCTGCACCATGCTGCGAGTGTACGACGCTACCGACCCCGCCGGGAGGGCCGCGCTGCAGGCGCTCGTCACTGATGTTCTCACTGGTGAGTGAGGAGCCAGTCTGTCAGTACGTGCTGCACCATGCTGCGAGTGTACGACGCTACCGACCCCGCCGGGAGGGCCGCGCTGCAGGCGCTCGTCACTGATGTTCTCACTGGTGAGTGAGGAGCCAGTCTGTCAGTACGTGCTGCACCATGCTGCGAGTGTACGACGCTACCGACCCCGCCGGGAGGGCCGCGCTGCAGGCGCTCGTCACTGATGTTCTCACTGGTGAGTGAGGAGCCAGTCTGTCAGTACGTGCTGCACCATGCTGCGAGTGTACGACGCTACCGACCCCGCCGGGAGGGCCGCGCTGCAGGCGCTCGTCACTGATGTTCTCACTGGTGAGTGAGGAGCCAGTCTGTCAGTACGTGCTGCACCATGCTGCGAGTGTACGACGCTACCGACCCCGCCGGGAGGGCCGCGCTGCAGGCGCTCGTCACTGATGTTCTCACTGGTGAGTGAGGAGCCAGTCTGTCAGTACGTGCTGCACCATGCTGCGAGTGTACGACGCTACCGACCCCGCCGGGAGGGCCGCGCTGCAGGCGCTCGTCACTGATGTTCTCACTGGTGAGTGAGGAGCCAGTCTGTCAGTACGTGCTGCACCATGCTGCGAGTGTACGACGCTACCGACCCCGCCGGGAGGGCCGCGCTGCAGGCGCTCGTCACTGATGTTCTCACTGGTGAGTGAGGAGCCAGTCTGTCAGTACGTGCTGCACCATGCTGCGAGTGTACGACGCTACCGACCCCGCCGGGAGGGCCGCGCTGCAGGCGCTCGTCACTGATGTTCTCACTGGTGAGTGAGGAGCCAGTCTGTCAGTACGTGCTGCACCATGCTGCGAGTGTACGACGCTACCGACCCCGCCGGGAGGGCCGCGCTGCAGGCGCTCGTCACTGATGTTCTCACTGGTGAGTGAGGAGCCAGTCTGTCAGTACGTGCTGCACCATGCTGCGAGTGTACGACGCTACCGACCCCGCCGGGAGGGCCGCGCTGCAGGCGCTCGTCACTGATGTTCTCACTGGTGAGTGAGGAGCCAGTCTGTCAGTACGTGCTGCACCATGCTGCGAGTGTACGACGCTACCGACCCCGCCGGGAGGGCCGCGCTGCAGGCGCTCGTCACTGATGTTCTCACTGGTGAGTGAGGAGCCAGTCTGTCAGTACGTGCTGCACCATGCTGCGAGTGTACGACGCTACCGACCCCGCCGGGAGGGCCGCGCTGCAGGCGCTCGTCACTGATGTTCTCACTGGTGAGTGAGGAGCCAGTCTGTCAGTACGTGCTGCACCATGCTGCGAGTGTACGACGCTACCGACCCCGCCGGGAGGGCCGCGCTGCAGGCGCTCGTCACTGATGTTCTCACTGGTGAGTGAGGAGCCAGTCTGTCAGTACGTGCTGCACCATGCTGCGAGTGTACGACGCTACCGACCCCGCCGGGAGGGCCGCGCTGCAGGCGCTCGTCACTGATGTTCTCACTGGTGAGTGAGGAGCCAGTCTGTCAGTACGTGCTGCACCATGCTGCGAGTGTACGACGCTACCGACCCCGCCGGGAGGGCCGCGCTGCAGGCGCTCGTCACTGATGTTCTCACTGGTGAGTGAGGAGCCAGTCTGTCAGTACGTGCTGCACCATGCTGCGAGTGTACGACGCTACCGACCCCGCCGGGAGGGCCGCGCTGCAGGCGCTCGTCACTGATGTTCTCACTGGTGAGTGAGGAGCCAGTCTGTCAGTACGTGCTGCACCATGCTGCGAGTGTACGACGCTACCGACCCCGCCGGGAGGGCCGCGCTGCAGGCGCTCGTCACTGATGTTCTCACTGGTGAGTGAGGAGCCAGTCTGTCAGTACGTGCTGCACCATGCTGCGAGTGTACGACGCTACCGACCCCGCCGGGAGGGCCGCGCTGCAGGCGCTCGTCACTGATGTTCTCACTGGTGAGTGAGGAGCCAGTCTGTCAGTACGTGCTGCACCATGCTGCGAGTGTACGACGCTACCGACCCCGCCGGGAGGGCCGCGCTGCAGGCGCTCGTCACTGATGTTCTCACTGGTGAGTGAGGAGCCAGTCTGTCAGTACGTGCTGCACCATGCTGCGAGTGTACGACGCTACCGACCCCGCCGGGAGGGCCGCGCTGCAGGCGCTCGTCACTGATGTTCTCACTGGTGAGTGAGGAGCCAGTCTGTCAGTACGTGCTGCACCATGCTGCGAGTGTACGACGCTACCGACCCCGCCGGGAGGGCCGCGCTGCAGGCGCTCGTCACTGATGTTCTCACTGGTGAGTGAGGAGCCAGTCTGTCAGTACGTGCTGCACCATGCTGCGAGTGTACGACGCTACCGACCCCGCCGGGAGGGCCGCGCTGCAGGCGCTCGTCACTGATGTTCTCACTGGTGAGTGAGGAGCCAGTCTGTCAGTACGTGCTGCACCATGCTGCGAGTGTACGACGCTACCGACCCCGCCGGGAGGGCCGCGCTGCAGGCGCTCGTCACTGATGTTCTCACTGGTGAGTGAGGAGCCAGTCTGTCAGTACGTGCTGCACCATGCTGCGAGTGTACGACGCTACCGACCCCGCCGGGAGGGCCGCGCTGCAGGCGCTCGTCACTGATGTTCTCACTGGTGAGTGAGGAGCCAGTCTGTCAGTACGTGCTGCACCATGCTGCGAGTGTACGACGCTACCGACCCCGCCGGGAGGGCCGCGCTGCAGGCGCTCGTCACTGATGTTCTCACTGGTGAGTGAGGAGCCAGTCTGTCAGTACGTGCTGCACCATGCTGCGAGTGTACGACGCTACCGACCCCGCCGGGAGGGCCGCGCTGCAGGCGCTCGTCACTGATGTTCTCACTGGTGAGTGAGGAGCCAGTCTGTCAGTACGTGCTGCACCATGCTGCGAGTGTACGACGCTACCGACCCCGCCGGGAGGGCCGCGCTGCAGGCGCTCGTCACTGATGTTCTCACTGGTGAGTGAGGAGCCAGTCTGTCAGTACGTGCTGCACCATGCTGCGAGTGTACGACGCTACCGACCCCGCCGGGAGGGCCGCGCTGCAGGCGCTCGTCACTGATGTTCTCACTGGTGAGTGAGGAGCCAGTCTGTCAGTACGTGCTGCACCATGCTGCGAGTGTACGACGCTACCGACCCCGCCGGGAGGGCCGCGCTGCAGGCGCTCGTCACTGATGTTCTCACTGGTGAGTGAGGAGCCAGTCTGTCAGTACGTGCTGCACCATGCTGCGAGTGTACGACGCTACCGACCCCGCCGGGAGGGCCGCGCTGCAGGCGCTCGTCACTGATGTTCTCACTGGTGAGTGAGGAGCCAGTCTGTCAGTACGTGCTGCACCATGCTGCGAGTGTACGACGCTACCGACCCCGCCGGGAGGGCCGCGCTGCAGGCGCTCGTCACTGATGTTCTCACTGGTGAGTGAGGAGCCAGTCTGTCAGTACGTGCTGCACCATGCTGCGAGTGTACGACGCTACCGACCCCGCCGGGAGGGCCGCGCTGCAGGCGCTCGTCACTGATGTTCTCACTGGTGAGTGAGGAGCCAGTCTGTCAGTACGTGCTGCACCATGCTGCGAGTGTACGACGCTACCGACCCCGCCGGGAGGGCCGCGCTGCAGGCGCTCGTCACTGATGTTCTCACTGGTGAGTGAGGAGCCAGTCTGTCAGTACGTGCTGCACCATGCTGCGAGTGTACGACGCTACCGACCCCGCCGGGAGGGCCGCGCTGCAGGCGCTCGTCACTGATGTTCTCACTGGTGAGTGAGGAGCCAGTCTGTCAGTACGTGCTGCACCATGCTGCGAGTGTACGACGCTACCGACCCCGCCGGGAGGGCCGCGCTGCAGGCGCTCGTCACTGATGTTCTCACTGGTGAGTGAGGAGCCAGTCTGTCAGTACGTGCTGCACCATGCTGCGAGTGTACGACGCTACCGACCCCGCCGGGAGGGCCGCGCTGCAGGCGCTCGTCACTGATGTTCTCACTGGTGAGTGAGGAGCCAGTCTGTCAGTACGTGCTGCACCATGCTGCGAGTGTACGACGCTACCGACCCCGCCGGGAGGGCCGCGCTGCAGGCGCTCGTCACTGATGTTCTCACTGGTGAGTGAGGAGCCAGTCTGTCAGTACGTGCTGCACCATGCTGCGAGTGTACGACGCTACCGACCCCGCCGGGAGGGCCGCGCTGCAGGCGCTCGTCACTGATGTTCTCACTGGTGAGTGAGGAGCCAGTCTGTCAGTACGTGCTGCACCATGCTGCGAGTGTACGACGCTACCGACCCCGCCGGGAGGGCCGCGCTGCAGGCGCTCGTCACTGATGTTCTCACTGGTGAGTGAGGAGCCAGTCTGTCAGTACGCGTCAGTACGTGCTGCTAAAGTTGCACGAGCGATAACACAAACGGTGTTCGCAATAATGTGATTAAAAAAGGCGAAGCTGTTAAACAATGGATGATTTTACTAGCGAATTTTCATAATAACAGCAGCGGATAGTAGCGCGGCATATACGGCAATGCGTCTTTCAGTAACTTAAAAATCTGACTGGCCGGCAAGTCTGTTGAAGGAGTCTTAAGTAATCATTAATTCCTCCCCAGGTGACTACGGCCCGCTAAACGCAGAAGTAATCCGCGCGTTCGTATCAGCTCTAGAGCTAGTAGTACCGGAGATGTCGGGGCGCATGGAGGTCATCAATGGAGTGATCCAGTCTCTACGCGACCCGCCCGAGCCTGAACTGCCGCCGCCACCACCACCGCCGCAAGTTGACTGTACTGAGGCTAAGTTACAAGTAAGTCTTCCTAGGTGACTCTAGCCTTCTAAACGCAGACGTGATCCGCACATTCGTGATGCCAGAGGTTTAGGGTGCATTGAGGTCATCAATGGAGTGATCCAGTCTCTGCGCGACCCGCCCAAACCTGAGGAGCCGCCGCCTCCACCACCGCCGCAAGTCGACTGTACTGAGGCGAAGTTACAAGTAAGTCTTTCTAGGTGATTATAGCCTTCTAAACGCAGACGTGAACCGCGGGTTCGTGTCAACAGTCGAACTCTTTGTGCTCGAAGTGTATTTGTGCATGGAGGTCATCAATGGAGTGATCCAGTCTCTACGCGACCCGCCCAAGCCTGAACAGCTGCCGCCACCACCACCGCCGCAAGTTGACTGCACTGAGGCTAAGTTACAGGTTAGTCTTCACAGGTGACTACGGCCAGGCCGCAAATGGTGCGGAATACTTATAATAGTTAGCGTGACCCCGGAACATAAACGGCAACTAAAGGAACAGGAGTTGGTGTTAGTCAGTAAAAGTCTGACACGAAGGTCAGTCAAGTCATTTGATAATTTCAATCTCTCCAAAAAAAAACCTATACCGGGCTTTCTACTAATAGGAACCGAAAAAAATACTGAAAAACCTTTTTTTTTTCAAATAATATTGATGATTATGTTTAATTAAGTTTTTTTTTCTAATTATAACTTTGTTACACAGAGAGCGCGACTCCGCGTATCACTGAACGTCGCTATCGAAGCACAGGAGGAAGCTGTGAGAGATCAGAACTACGCTCTGGCGGCCGAGTGCAAAGCTAAGGTAATATAATTAGTTCATCGAATATTATATATACCTAAACATGAGGTGTTTTCTTATGGAATTTATATTTGCTTCAAAGAACAACGTTATTTAGAGGTTAAGTATTTTATTCTTTCTTTAAATCGGTTATTTTTTTAAGTGGTTTTCATACTTAAAAAAATAAACTAATAAAATGTCTATTGTTTGTTCTATGTAGGTAGCAGACATTCAGAAGAAATTAGACGAGTTGTCCATACAACCGGCGCCGGCGCCCGCCCCAGCACCTGTTCCGGTAAGTTTTAACTTTGTTCCACAAAAGAAGGTTGTGGCAAGAGACAATATTCTCTCAAAGTCAAGACAATCAAAGGCACTTTAGAACGTCTTCAACGCCCATTCCAAAAAGTTGTTTTCTTATTGAGAAGTACGGGCAAGAAACACCATATTTACTATTTTAAAATGTAACGAAACATGGTTAAGCGTGAAGAGTAAAATTAATATAATATCAAGACCTTTACCGTAAAAAAGTGTATAACGAAACTAACAAATAATCTCTGAATTTTGGTCACGATTACCAATCTCAAACGATAAGTCGAGTCCTCCTAAGGCCCGTATTAATAGACGTCACTCAACTCCGAGACGCTCTCAAGTCTCTTGCTGTCCTTGTCATTCTAAAGGGAAAAAATAAGGACACCAATAAACTTGAGAAAGTCTCAGAATTGAGTGACGTCTATTAATACGGGCCTAAAACAATAAAGTGCACTAGAAGCGTGCTTGAAAACATATGTAGTGTCTCTTCCTTAAAGAGACCAGATGCAAGACCAACAGCGTACTTCCCTGATAAACACCAACTTTAAAAGTTCGACCTTTGAGTTGAATTTTTTAAATGGGGGTGTCCGAATTACTCTGCTCGACGTGGTAATCCATACTTAATATTATAAATGGGAAAGTGTGTCTGTCTGTCTGTATGTTTCTCTTTCTTTCACGGCAAAACGGAGCGACGAATTGACTTGATTTTTTAAGTGGAGATAGTTGAAGGGATGGAGCGTAACATAGGCTACTTTCTGTCTCTTTCTAAAGCGAGTGAAGCCGCGGGCAAAAGCTAGTACAATCTAAATCTTAGGTAGTCTTGCTTTTGAACACAAGAAATATGGGTGCTAATAAGGCAGTGGAATCAAACGGCCAGATATTTAGCATTTAACTATTGTAGCGTTCTAAAATAGCATTTAATTAGCAACTAAAGTAACCCTCCTTTTGAACTCCGTTAAACTTCCTTTACAGACGATAAAAGAGAAGTTATCAGACGCAGCGACACTCACCAAGTGTTTGACGATACTGAACAGTGCACTGGACACGCCGCAACTGAAAACTGTTACACCGATGATGCAGATGATCTTCAGCGAATTAGAGGTATGTTAAAGAACCATCTGACAGCTAATAAGCGGTTGTGTAATTTTGTGAAGAGTTCTTTGATTCAATCGGAGTAGAATGCATTACATAAAAATATTTTTAAAAATAGCGTTCATTTTATTCACATATTTGTGTGCACATTTCTAAAAATGAGATCTCCTTTTAGAGGTCTGGTTGAACAGAGAAACCAGATCTTTAAAAGGATTTATTTGACGCCATTGACAAAAAAAAATATTTTTGTAAATTCGTAACTTTTAATAATAAGATAAACATTTTGCCCTAAAACCCCGATTCATTTTGAATGAATTGTAAAACTTGATTTTTGGTGGTTCCAAACTCAAACTGTCAGTAATCAATTAAGTTCACTAAAAGTGACATCACAGAGCAATACAAAATCTTTCGCTGAATCGAAAAGACTAATTTTATTTCTACTTAATTCCAGTACCTATAATTATTTTATTGTTTTCAGGTGGACATATTCCAAAACCCAGAAATAATTGAGACGGCTCTCGAAACTGTGGCTTTATTCGGAATGTTAGACAAGGAGTTTGCTAAGGAAAACAAAGCCTTCTTCTTTGCCAATGTAAGTATTGTCGAGGACTTTGAGTACTTAACCCTGTTTTTTTTTTTGCGTTTTTTTCTTACATTTTTTTTAAGCGTATGCCTAATTATTTTTCTGAATTAAATGTAGCCGTCAGCTAGCCAGAAAAGTCCCATTAAGATCAGCCTTATAGTTTCGGAGGTCACAGACAAAATATTAAACATTGTTTTTGACAATTTTGACAACAAAGAAACACCTAGCGCCTTACTAATAAACGCTGCATAAAGTTATGACAGGTTTATACGTCAAAAAATGTATGGTTACACAGGCTTTATTCATTGCATTACTTTACACAGTGATTATTAGTAAGGGCATTAATATTTATTTATATAAGCATAATTTTTGGACGTCCATTGAACTGTTATTATTTTTAGCAATGTATTTCACAACGGACTGTATTTCGGAACGACAACGATGAACTAGCTTCCGACAGCCGTGCATTCTATTCCCGGATAAACTGATAGTTCAATAGTCTGGTAACAAATGAATTCTGTGTAAACGTTGGTCCGTTTTCCAGCTAATCGACACATCGAACGAAAGCACAGTGTCAACGGTGCTCCGCTGTATAGTAGACTTGTTGTGCGTGCACGGTGCGCGTCTGTTTGAAGATGAGAACAATCAGGAAGACACTACAGTCAACACGACCAAGAAACGAAGCACTTTCCACAGCACAGTTATTGATGATGATGGTAAGACTGAACATTTTAATAGTTTTTTTTTGGGGAGTGGGAAATCATCAAATGACTGCTCCCGTCCTGGGTGCAGCGGGAGGGCGTGTCAGACTTATACTGACTAAAACCCACTCATGTTCCTTCGGTTGCCCTTATGTTCCGGGGTCACGGTAACTATTAAAAACATTCCGCAACCACATTTTAATAGTTGCGGCTAATAATTGCAAGTGCATGAACTACACCAGTCTAGGTGCTACTAGAGTAAGCGCAATCTACTCGAAAGCGTACTTTACTCCTACTTGTATTTATCCCTGGTACAGTCAGCATTGAAAATATAGGGACGAACAGACTTCAAAATGTCGTAACAACTTTATATCAACGTATTCAACGTAACAAAGTTCTTGCACAGATTAATAAATAGTTACTACGTAACAGATACTTCACTCCAATACAAAAACCAAAATACCTACGCTATAATAGCCTACAAAATCATAATAATAATACCAGTTGTTTGCAGCAAGGAAAAATGTAACATAAGCACGCACAAAGAGAGTTGAGATTCTTTTGCCCGCCGCGCGACTAAGGTGTGTGCGTGTCGTCCAGCAAATCTGCTAGGGTTATACGTATGATGACAATGGTAATAAAACGAATGTTTTAGAAAATCAATTATTATTTTATTTGTTGATCAAATATTTTTTAGTTTGATAAAATGACTGATGCATATTTTTCGTTCCTTGAATTCCCGACTAATATATTTTAGTATCGAAAATATCCAAAACCGCGTGAATAATTTTAATAAATAATCAAAAGGGAAACAAGAGAATTGGGAAACAGGGGAATTGCACAATAATCACGCAATAATTACGTGATTTTGGCATTTTGATAGTCAGCGCTGTACCCGTGACGCGCGAGCACTCAGCCGGGCGCGCGACAGCCCGGGGTTCGTTGTATCGTCGACGATACGCGAAGCGGTAGGCATAAAACGCGTGGCCTTGAGCGAGTGAAGGACGCCTGGTTCTTGTCAGAATGGCAGTTGTGTATAACTTCTCTCTGAAAGTTCAGTCTTCATTCTGAAACATTCCTTGTGTCACTGAGTTAAAGTTTATTTGCATTGTGGTTGAACAGTCTGTTCGACCAGATATTTTTGACACTCATTGTACCTACTGATTTCATGATTATGTAGCACTAAGGAAATATCAACTCTTTCTTCTATCTTTCTTCTTGCGTCAAAACGTAGTTTGGTGGTTGTGAGACAGTGATAGTATTATTGCTTAGTCAAAGTAAATGCTAAGAAAAGCTTATTTATTTCGGTCTAAGAGGCACGTGCGATAGTGCTTGAGTTTTTGATGAAGTTTCAACCTTTTTGTTACAGGCAGTATTTCAGAGTCTGCCATCTCAATGTCACCAGCACACAGCACGGTCATCGAGCTGCTTCTGAAGATTATGGATAGCACTGTGAGTTCGAATAAACGATATTTTCCAGATACATTAAAAATTGAACAGAATTTGTATGAAATGATATGTCGTTATTTTAACCAGAACTTACTAGAAGAATGTGAAACAGGCCCTTATACTTATAATATCATCATTTATAATGTTGTCATATAGTATTAAATTGTATCTGACCAGAATATTCAAATGATCACCTATGTAAACTTGCGCAAACATATATATAGAACATTTTATGTTTTAATTACTATTAGCAGAGCAGTAACCAAAAACCTGCCATAACGCGGGTGAAACCGCTGAGGACAGTTAGTCTATTATATTATAGTCTATTAAATCCTTAATCATTAGATTAATACTCTTTGGTAACTGGACCTTTTTCATTTGATAGTGTGCAGCCTACAGACTGATAATAGTGGAAGGTCTATGCCGCCTCCTTCATCTAGGACACCTCGAGTCTCCCGCCATACTTAGCAGACTACTGCTTCTCTGGTTCAATCCTGCCACAGGTATCGTAAATTAAACCTTATTATTTGATGTGAAGATTGAAATTACCAAATTTTTATGTACCCCTTACTAAAATGATTGAAATTGAGCCTTAAGGTTTAGTTTTTAAAATAGAAAATGGTCTGGATCGTATGTGTATTGTCCTTACAGTTGATGAAGATATGCTGAGACAAACTATTGGCGTATTCTTCCAAACGTTCCCAACGAGTGTGGATGGTGCGCAAGATCAAATACAGGTACATTTTTACACATTATTATAATGTTAAATTAAGTATACACTGGATAACATGCTTTATTCATAAATTCTTTCTTAGCGCATACAATGATTTTCCACAAAATTTATTTATGAGCAAATAAAATGAACTTTAAGTTAGCCCAATAGAAGTTTTTGAACCAGTACGTGCTTGAGACAGGATTAATTGCCATCTATAAAACAAATACAATACATACTTTTTTATTCAAATCTTTAATTTTGTTTATTGTACAGAAAGCTACGTTACCTACGCTCCGAGCGCTCGCGAATGCCCCGTCTAGTTCGCCGCTCGCGGAGATCGACCAAGAGGCAGTCGTGCGGTTCATCGTGTCACTTACCAGGGTCAACCATGAGGTAAGGCTCTATTTTTAACCGACTTCAAAAAAAAAGTAGGTTCTCTGTTCGACCTGTATGTATGTATGTATGTTTGTCCGCGATTATCTCGCGTTTGGCTAAACCGATTTTGATGCGGTTTTCAGCAAAGTGTTTGTTACATTCTGAGGAAGGTTTTAGTATATAACACTAATGGATATCCTGTGACGTTGCGCGCATAGTGCCGTTTTCATTTTATAAGATTATAAGTTTATTTTGAGAGCTACCCTAAAACGTAGTCAGACACTGGGCGCTGAGACTCTAACTAAAAAGTAAAAAATAAAAAACTTTTTAAAAAAAAAAGATAACCGACTTCAAAAACTAAAAGCTTAAAAAATAACTATTTCGGAAGTCGGTGGCTTCTCTTCTGTGGTCGCTTTGTGTTGCCACCGACTTCCGAAATAGTTATTTTTTAAGCTTTTAGTTTTTGAAGTCGGTTATCTTTTTTTTTTTAAGTTTTTGAATGGATACTTTTGGCCCGAGGTTACGACCGCGTGGTTGTCGAAACCCATTCAATATTTTACTCCTGTAGAGTTGGAATTATAAAAAAACCTTTTTTGGGTTCCGTAGTCAACTAGGAACCCTTATAGTTTCGCCATGTCTGTCTGTCCGTCTGTCTGTACGTCCTCGCTTAATCTCTGTGACCGTTAGCACTAGAAAGCTGAAAGGAGATGGCTAAATAGAAGTACGGACCACTAAACCACCAACGAAGAAGCATGTATTTACATGGTACCTAGCATTACATAAAGCTGAAAAGCTGAATATTAGTCATTTGAATTAAAAAAGCTTCAGGAACTTTAGATAAAAGCACTGTCCTGAAAATAAAATCTTGTGACTCCTGCGACAAATGTGAAAAAACTTCTAACAAATGACATTGCTATGAACTTACGTCAAGGCGTTACAATGTGTCTACGACGATTTCACTGATAATTGAATTTGGGTTAGCGATTTCGCACGAAAGTACTCGAATAAATCTAAATAGTGATAATTATATCAAAAAACTTAATACAACGGACTTTCCTGCATGTATTATGCAAAAATCGCTTCCTCGTAGTCTTCTGTCGTAAAACGCTGTTCTTGAGATTTGCGCTTAGCCACACATTCAACGATGGTTAAAATGATGAACCTATTTGAAAAAGAACTGACCATTTCTGTATTGAGGTAGGTAAACAACCTTTTTCTGCCTTAACTAGATAATGAACACTGAGTAACCAAGGACATAAAAGATATTTAATAAAACAACAAATATACGGTTTACTATTTTATTATATTCAGTAAGTATTTTATTAGGACATTTATATGTAAAGTAGGAAGCGATTGAAATTTTAAATTTTAACCCTAATGTGTGATGTATTATTGAATAGGTTTTTAAAAATGAATAGGGGTTTACTAAAATATTTTTTTGATAATGTCAATAATTTCGGAAAAAATCGCTCCAAAAGTAAAAAACAATGTGTCCCCCCCGCCTAACTTTTAAACTACAAGTTTAAAATATGAAAAAAATATGAAAACTGGAACTTTATAAGGACTTTCTATGAAAATTATTTTGAACTTGATGGATAGGCCAGTTTTGTACAAAAAAGTCAAAATGTGACGGACGGGAAACTACGGAACCCTACACTGAGCGTGGTCCGACACGCTCTTGGCCGGTTTTTTAGTGAATACTTGTGCGTTTTCTACAAAGAAAGTTCATTGAAAGATTTATTTGCGAGAAGAAAGGTTGCTAACAAGTTCTTAAGATCTATGCTGTTTCACTATTTCGGCATTTCAGCCGTACAAATATTTAGATTTGAAAATCAAAGATACGAAAAACACGCTTCAAGTTTCATGTCTCTAGGACCAGCGGTTTGATCTGAGCGTTGATATATCACTCAGTCAGTTTAGTCGCTCGCAGCTCGCGTGCCGCTTGCGTACCGCTCGCGAGCCGCGCATTCGTCATTTCTTTTTGTCAGATCATTCACACACTCCAAAACCAACTGATCCCGCCTTATTACAAAACAAGGTTTTTCTCTAAACCAGGTTTAAACCATTGAGCCAGGTTTTGTAATTTGAATCTTATTCTGATACGATCAAAAAGGTTTAAACCTGGTTTATGCCCGGTTCCTATGAACTAAAGTTCGTTATTGTCAAAAGGTACTATTAGTTTTTTGGTTTCCAGTGACGGACTGTTTATGGCGTTCCTAAAAATATTTGCATCAGCTACTTGCAACGAGTAGATGTTGGTCACCCACTTGCCACAGCCCTCCATCAAAAAACGTGTTCGACCCTCCTTGCGTTTAGTTAGTAGAATTAAAACGTTTAGAATTAAAGTGAATCCATGTCTACTACACACGATATAACATATTCCTACCTGTATACAGAAAACTTAGCTTTTACATTTATTTTATAATTTTTGTGTTAAAGAAATTTCATTATTATCAAAAAAATGTTATTCAACCTCTTCTGAAATAGGAAAACAAAACGCGATTGAGAGCTCTGGCTTGACACATTTCATTTTAACGGAAATGTCATTTAAATAATACATAATATATTGTGATTTTAAACTAAAATGCATAATGGAATATGTTTTGGTGTGTAAGTGGCCCTACCATCACCTCCAGGGTCAAAGCCTACCTCACCTGCACGTGGTACATACTGCTGATTCACTGACGAGGCTCTAACGGACCAGGTCTCTTCACAAAGAGGAGACCTTCGCAGTCTTATTGAATATTTGTGTTATAGATCTTTCTTCGACTGAGATATTGTAAAATAAACATGGTCGTGGCAGAATTGTGGTGGTATTCCACAAATGCCATTAATAATATAGTTATTTAAGTGCAAAACAAGGACAACAGTGTATTATTATGGTGTCTATACGTGAGGACTTGTAATTGGCTTTCTAGTGATTATAGTTTCCTTTCTGTTTTGGATTTATTAGCTGTAGGTCCACCATGTACTAAATAAATAAAGAGTTGAAGTTAAACGTGTTTTTTTTTGGTTATTTTAAATAAATATTGGCTAGTGAATATACAAGAAATACATACTTTACTCCCTACACTTTCGAATGCGGATACATTTCGACGAGTAAACTTAGAACAGACGGCTTATCTAGCCGAAATGTAATTTAGAATTTACTATTATTCAAGATACTAAAATGATCGACCCTTGTTTTGAAATTCGGTTGATTAGAATCACTTTCTTTATCTGATTCGGAGTTACTCTAGTCCGACAACCTTTCCAAATGACTCAACTCACTATCAGAACTAGACATTTTACAATAATTTAAAGAAAATAACGCTGAATAATTTCAAGATTTGTAGATAACCGACCGAAATCGGCTGGTATACAAATTGTATACGACTCGTAACTTTTACAGCTCCTTGAAGTTTCATTTTTATTATAGGAACACCATCGGCCGACATCTGCATACATTTGGCTTATGGTTCGTTATTCGTAACCCTCCCATCCGTAGGTAGTGCTCTATGGGTAACTTCATTACCTAAACGATTTTTACAGGAACAGTTTTGGCGTACGTCACGTAGAAAATACTACTATCCGTAAGCAAAACGAGTCGTTTCTTGTTCATAGGAACCGGGCATTAGAAAAAAGCCTTGTTTTGTAATAAGGCGGTTTATGTTTAATATTTTAGTATAAATATTTATTTTTCACTTCCAGCTGACAGACAGTCAGGGCGGCATGGCGCTGGTGCTGTGTCAGTACATTGTGCGGCGCACGAGCGCGCCAGAGGTCGGGCTGGCGTGCCGCGTGCTCGCGCTGCTCAGCACGCCGCGCGACGCACACCTCGCCGCCACCCTAGCGCATATGCTGCGCGACCTGTGTCTAGTGAGTACTATTTATTTATTTGGGACAAAAATACAGTAACATGCTCAGGAGTATAAACAATTCTTAAGCTAGGATTCGACAAACATGTAACCAACACTATTGTCCACGTGTTAACAAAAAATAATAATAATTTATGATGAAACTAGTTACGTTACTATATATAAACTAAAAACAGTATAAAACAAAATAAAAATGCTAATACTAAAACAAATAAGTACGAAAAACCGTACTCTGTTTTGAGTAAGGACACACGATGGCCGTACGCCGTACCGTGTTTGAGTTAGAAGCTGGCGCACTTCTCCCCGGCTTGTCTCGCAGCACACAAGCGCGGCGCTTGAGCGGTGTGACGCCGCTCTGGGTCGTGTGACACGGTAAAGTGATTTGTATGTAAACGACACCGCGCCGCAGAAGCGTGTCGTGTAGCAACAGTCTTACCGTATTTGTCGTTTTTTGGAATCATATAAATAGTGCAAAACTGTTTTGAAACAAAACTATAAAAAAGTTTAGTGGTTTTTAAGTTGTTACTGTCAAGTGCATGTCTTGTATTAGTTCGATAAAAATATGGAAACCTTCTTATAATTACGATTAGAAGAAAAGATACGAAAGTACAATAAACTTTCGACCCTTTTTGTAATGTGAACGGACGGGTTATTTCAGACTCTCACTGGATATAATTCTACAGTTGCTTCTACCAACATAGCAAGGAGCCCTTTAGGACCCCCGATGGTAAAGGATGACCAATAACAAGCCCGTACCAAAAAGGCTAAGTAAAGCTCTTATCCTTATTTTAAGATGCTGAATCAATTTTACAGAAACTGCCAGACAAGCAGTCATGTCGCAACTTGACGCGGTACTTGGGCGCTTTGGAGGCGGTGGAGCGAGCCAGTCTTAACAAGATGTCACATACAGGTATAAAGTATATTTTTTAAATACATATATTATGTTATTTCATCAGATTGTATTATGAACGCTTATTAACCGGTATGTAAGTTAATTAGGATATCACAGATTCTCATGCTTTTGATACGAAGATGATCAAAATTTGGACTAGTCTGTAAGGATATTGTTGGAAATAAAAAAAATAAAAAAAAAAAGTTATTAATAGGATCTCACTTCTGAGTTCTGATCCTACGTGAAATAAATCTGTCAAATTTAAGCAAATAATAATTTGTTTAATCTCAATTGTTATAACAGATTTGTTGGAATAATATTATTAAATTATAATTTCTCAGGTGTTACGGAAGGTGTGACAATGCAGGAGGATTCACTTGCTCCGCTTGGAAGAACTACGTCTTCTTTACGTAAGTAATTTTCGATATAAAAAAAAAGTATTTAACAAATCCATACATGAAATATTATCACTTTACAAACATATACATACCAAATCAAACCATAATATGCATTTGAATGTCGACATGAATATAGTTCGAAAAAAGCTAAGCAAACAATTGAACTAACACTGCAAATAATGTCTAATTGTTTTTTCGTTTTAAGTTTAACTTAAATGGATGTTTAATCTTTATATACGTTTCAGCTCAACCAATAGCACGAAGCACACACGTGGTCGTCAATGAGACTGTGGAAGAGGAACCGGAAATTGATGAGACTTCTCCTACTGACGCCATTTCGAGAATCTCTGAAGGTAACAAGCTAATGTTGATCATAATTAGAGGCAGTGGCGGTTTAATGATGTACAAATCTAAAATTTCCGTAAGGAAAGACCCAATACTTATTTACCACAATATTTTATTATTTCGGTCGCTACTCGAATAATGTCTCAATTGAGCCTGAAATATTTTTTTTTTACAACATCTCGGCGACGAAGCAGACGTTCAAAAAGAAGCGGTTAGTGGCAGGGGTATCTCAGTTTGTCATCATTATTTCATTTCTTTCTCATAAATTAATCTTTTAGAAAGAATATATCTACACTAATATTATAAAGAGGTATTTTTTTTGTATGTAGTAGATAATCTACGTAAGTAATGAACCAATTTAAAAAATTGTTTCACTGATAGAAAGGTACATTATTCGAGAGTGCTATGGGCTATAAATTAAAAAGATATCATGCATATTAGCCGAACTATTTCAGTTTTGGCTAGCCAGGCGGATGTTTACCGCCCAACAAAGTGGGCACGGGTCAGCTAGTTTTAAATAAGACAACGTCAAATCAAATACTCAACATCCGATGAATAATAGCTTTTGTCTTCAATAGCACAACCGCAAGCGGAAAGTAGTCGCGCAGTTAGAGAGTCGTCGCAAACAGACGCTGGCCCGTCTGCGGAGCCGGCTGACTCGCCCTCCGACTCTAGCAGCGGTGTGTCACCAGTGAAGAAGGCTAAGGTTACTAAAGGTAAGTTTGTGTGCTTCAGATGTAGTAGTGGAACTCAGCAATGTAATGTCACAACAACACGTACAATGGCCCTACCATCAAGAGGACTAAGTGCGGAAACCAAACCTCAACGACGGAGGTCCATGATGAAAGTATCAGAACTCACTGTCATTATCATCTTCCTCGCCTTTTCTTAACAATGTTGGGGTCGGCTTCCAGCCTAACCGGATTCAGCTGGATACCAGTGTTTTACGTGGAGCGACTGCCTATCAGGCCTCCACAACCAAGTAACTGGCGACATAGACTGGTACTTTACCTCCGCCCGGTCTAGGAACACCGTGATGGCTGTAGCCGGTAAAAGTAGCACACCCCTTCGCCTTGTCCCGATGGGGGATAGTCCATGAGAATTTACACAAGATAAAAAAAGTAGCTGATATTCTGAAATACTACCACCATACTTATTTGCCGCAATATTAGCACCGGTATGTTACCTGTCAAGTAGGCTTTAGTTACTAAGGCCCGAGTCACACCGAAATGGGCGCGGCCGCCAGCGTCGCCGTGGCAGCCTCGCGACCCCGCGCGCCTGGTATTTTCTTGACGAGTTTACCGGCCCGCGGTGCCGCGAGCGGCCTCGCGACCTTTTCAAGTATTTCAAGCGATACTGGTATTTTAAGTATGTACAGTCACGTGTATAAACATGTATACACCACGCTAACATTAAAATAAAATTTTTCTTAAAATAACTATTATAATATTTAGTTTTACGGCATATTGTATAGTAGTCTATGATATAATAACTATAATATAAGTTTTAACTTAAAGTTATGGCCAATTTAAGAGAAAATTGATATAAATCTTTGCAAAGTGTATACATGTTTATGCTCGTGACTGTAGTTAAAGTTTAAAATTATTTCACACTGAAAGTGCACGCCGCGTCGCTGCCGGCCGCTGCCATTCCGGTGTGACTCGGCCCTAAAGGTAAGTTGTTTCTAACGTCTTGTTTACTTACTCAACCTGTTTTACCAACCACAATTTTTATCCAGTTATGGTGATTCCATGATTTGTGTTGACAAGTGTTGATTCTATTGGACATGAAGGAGAGATTTACGTAGCACAATAATGTTTTCACAACTGCCTCCATAAAGGAGTTTGATATTTTCGTGGTTCTTGTATGCTATGAATTTCTTTATTCCACCTTAACCGCTAAACGCCTGGACAGATTTGAAATGTAGTTTATGCTATGCGCTCTTAATAAAAAGTTCTGGTATAATCGGGTAGACCCAATTTTTAATCGACTTTAGGTTGCTTTAGGTCAGATCACCAATAGGAGTGTTTCGGTTAAAGAACTCGCTGAAAAATATAGCCACCCCATCCTGCATCAGGTTAACATATTTTTTTTGTACATACTCGTACATAATAAGAAATTGGTTATCAGGCAGGAGGAAAAAGTTATCAATGACAAGACAAACCAGTGGCTCAGACTCCAGCAAGCCAGCCAAAGAGAAGACTGCGAGAGGCAAGAAGGACGCTAAAGAAGAAACGGAGAAAGGTGTCAAGAGGAGCCGGTCACAGCGCTCCTTGGTCGATGTTGAGAGAGGTAGTTTCATGTATGAAGTAATCCTTCGAACACACGTGATTTGAGACACAATAGAAAAACAATAGCATCCCGACAGCCGGCTGTCGGTTGGTCGTTGAAAGGTTAAGTTAGACACCGGCTTTTGCCCCGGAATTTGTTCGCTTGAAATTAGTTAATTAGTGTCTGAAGAATAACTATAGCTAAAAACTAGGAAAGTAGGGTACAAGGTAGCCTTCGACGTATTGTAGAAACGTACATTTTACCACGACTACACTTTATCGGCACGGAAATTTCGGACCCTTTCGGACTGAGAATGAAAGAATGGCTACTGACTCTTTACAATAGCTGTTAAATAGTTGTATGATTAACGATGCCGAAAGTATGGGGTTTTGTTCATCCTAATATCATAAATGCGACAGTAATTATGTTTATTTCGCTTTCACGTCAAAACTATTGGACCGATTCAAATGAAATTTGATTTCAAAACTCCCACGTGAACGAGAACTATGCAGGTATCGAATATCAGATCTCTCATTTCACTCTTTTATCTTCCGTCAGCGAAAGCCAAAGCCGAAGAGAAAGCTGCCAAAGAAAAAACCTCCGAAACCAAGTCCAAGAGCAAGCAGTCACCAAAGAAACCACCTTCTGAAGAGTTCTCGTCTCCACCGTCTGACCTAGACGTGTCTAATGTGACCGTGCGAAGGTCTGTGAGAGGGCTGCAGTCTGGCTCCAGTACCGACTCCAACGGGTCTAGCAAGGGGAAGAGTAAGAAGGCGCCGAAGGAAAAAGCAGGTTAGTTAATAAAAACATGACGACTAAAAATACGCCAATTTTCTTCAGGCGCTGTCTTATTTGACAGGACTAAACAAATATGTATCTTCTGTCCTTTTCTGGGTGAGGCACAAGCTTTCTGTAATAACGCTGAACAGTAACTGAAATCTGGTTAGTGTGACGAAGGAGGTCGTCGTCACACTAACCGGATTTCAGTTATACGTAAATTGCGGTACTTCAAATACGTGCACACCCAAAACCTTACAGACTATACTCCATTCGCGTTAAGATAAGACACTTGAAACAACTAGACACTTAAAACAAAATTTGTTACCGCTTGTTCAACCGATTTTAACTTTTATTCCGTAGACATAAGGGTGGCATTGGTAGCAAAAAAGTCACTAACAAACCAACTATTTACTGCAGCCGTCATTTGTCATTCCGCCAACGTAATAAAACTCAAAATCGATTGAATGGACAATGAAAAAGGGTTTTTTAATTGTTTAATCTTAACGCGAATGGAGTATAGATAGTTCCTTATTATCCAGAACTGTTTACTATTACGTCTCATATGTATCATGGACTACAAATCCAAACTATATTCTTCAGCAGTAACAAAGCCGGTCCGTAGGACGCGTTCTTCAGTAGGGTCACAGCGCAGCAGTGCGGGCTCCTCGCACTCAGTGCTCGACGACTCGGACGACACCATGCTACATACCATCGTTTATGAACAGGAGTTTGTGAGTATATTTACTGTAATACTTAAAGGTCTTGTGTGTCCGTTTATAAAATACAGGCGTGATGTAACTCTTGCTAACTAATAATACTTTTTCGCTTCAGGTTCAAGAAGTATTAAACGACTCGGGCGAGCTGACGGGAAACAAACGCGACTCTAAAGCGAACGTCACCATTCCTGAGACACCTGATGCTAGCGAAGAGTGAGTCTAATGATTATTTTTAAATAGGAGAATATTGTATCATACTTTTGCTATTTTTACCTGACTGCCGAAAGGAGGTTATGTTTATGGAGCATTGTATGTCTCATTTTATGGCACGCTCTATCTACAGCCTAAACTTTAATGGATTTCGACAAATGAGGTGTAAAAATATAATAATAAGTAATAAAAATCCAAAATATGCTATTTCGGAAGTTGGTGGCAATGGGGATGACGATTGACGACAGCATTCAAAAAATTGCATTCTGTTTAGTTCGTCTGATGATAGATCGACAAAAATACGGGACACGTATTTTTTGCTCGATTAAAATAATAAAAAAAAAAACAAAGATAAAGAGCAACAAAGTTCCGGAGTGGCTTTTGACGCCACCGTCCTGCAAAAATTGCATGAGATCGTGACGTCATGACTGCAACGCACAGTGCGTTGCAGTCATGACGTCACGATCATCGTCATTCTTCGTTAAGGCGCTGTCCATAGCGTACACCTTGTAAAACGTCTAGATTTTCGTCGCGAAGTTAGCCGTATCTATACATACCACAAGCCAGAAAAAAATACAGTGTATAGTCTAATATATAAAGAAAAGAGTTACAAAAAAACAATTTGCAAAAGTGGTCTAGAACTACGAAAAAAAAAATGTTCAAAAAGACCCCTGAAAAAAAATTTTCGTCTCGAAGTTCTCAATTTTTTCAGCGACAACCACCATATTTTTTTATATCTATAACAAAGAAAATTTAATAAACTAAAGAGATATCTAAAAATTTTAATACACAGAACTGTATCTTTTTAAATATTTAATTAAAACTGCAAAATGATTTACATTTTTGCGGACATGCTATTCAAGTAAAATGAAACGCCAAAATATTTTCGACCTTATTTCTATTAATTCGATGCACTACTGTCGTACATTGTGTCAAGCTTGTGTCAGTCCACGCCCAGTCGGCTGCTAGCCGTTGCTACGAGAGGTCACGTCCGATTTTTACACATTTGGTCCATTATTATTTCGCGCTTTGTTAATTTTTTTGATTCTTTGTTTTTGATTTTAGTAATTTACTTATAGTGATTCGTGTTTCTAAGCAATGGGAAATAAAAGAAATAAAGAGTTGCAACGGATTTGTACAAGAAAACGACGTAATAAAAGTAAAAAATAAAGTATACAAGTAAGTATTCCTTTTTTTTATACCCATTATGGCATTATTAGTATCAATATATTATGAAACTCATTTATATTTTGGTAATTCGTAAAAAATAGGCAAACAAAATACATCAAAATAAAAACCAATTTTTGTCTACAGATAGACCAACTTATCTGTGAACTGAAGGAGGGCGACACTGTCAATACAGCGTTGCTAAGAGAAAGAGACAGAGTATACTCAAATGAAGTCAAATGTATGACTGAAATGTCATGTCAGCCGTAGTTCCAATTTTAGCCATTTCACAAATAAGTTGGTAAAACAGTAGCTGCGGCTATGGGGCGCTAATATGCTGCACGCTCCGCGTGCGGCGTACGATGAACGACGAGGCCTAAAATGGCGCTTCGGTAGACCGACGTGCACGAAATTAGTATTATATTGTTTCTATACTTATTTTTTGTGCCCGTTTACTTTGTGATATTATTTTGTAAACTGTGTTTTTGTGAACATAAATTATTTTTGCAAATCTACATTATGAAAATTAAATTAGTTCAAAAACTGTTTTATTTTATTGGTTTCATTGTTATAAAAGAATTATCTGTGCCAATGTAAAAATCGTGCTTTTTATATTTAATTACAGAGAACTCAAGAATTTTCAACTCAATAGGTCTGAAACATCCCTATCACTTCTAACTGCAGTTAATCCAACCGCGACAAATAAAGGAACCATTGAAGAACAAAATTACGAGTATGTGTCATCAAAGTAAAATAAATAATCAACGGGTTTTTTGTTGAACTGCCCCCTTACCATGACGTTTGACACGTTGTCAGCGTTAGACACGTTGTCTAGCGCCGTCTCTTTCCCACTGAAAGTAATATCAAAGTATTACCAGGCGTCCGTCACTCGCTCAAGGCCACGCGTTTTATGCCTACCGCTTCGCGTACCGTCGACGGTACAACGAACACCGAGCTGTCGCGCGCCCGGCTGTGTGCTCGCGCGTCACGGGTACAGCGCTGACTATCAAAATGCCGAAACCACGTAATTATTGTGTGATTATTGTGCCATTCCCCTGTTTCCCAATTCTCCTGTTTCCCTTTTGATTATTTATTAAAATTATTCACGCGGTTTTGGATACGACACTAACATATAATAATCGGGAATTCAAGGGACGAAAAATATGCATCAGTCATTTTATTAAACTAAAAAATATTTGATCAACAAATAAAAAAAATATTGTTTTTCTAAAACATTCGTTTTATTACCATTATCATCATACGTATAACCCTAGCACATTTACTAGATGGCACGCACACACGTTAGTCGCGCGGTGGGCAAAAGAATCTCAATCTCAACTCTCTTTGTGCGTACTTATGGTACATTTTTCCTCGCTGCAAACAGCTGGTATTATTATTATAATTTTGTAGGCTATTATAGCGTAGGTATTTTCGTTTTTGTATTGGAGTGAAGTATCTGTTACGTAGTAACTATTTATTAATCTGTGGTATTACTGCTATAATGGCTTGTGGTAGGCCCCCTGGTCATTGTGATACAACTTTTATAATAAGACCAAGTCCGAAATAGTTACATTTCGACGAGTCATCTCACGTGATGATGTCATAATAGTTTCAGCACCCCACACATCAAATAAGCATTTTTATACATGGTACATGAAGTTGCCTCTGAAGTTGGTAGTACCAGTAACTCTTTTTGTTGATACTGGAAATACCATTATTTTTGTCGTATCTCCATATAATCCATACTAATATTATAAAAGGAAAGTGTGTCTGTCTGTCTGTCTGTCTGTCTGTTTGTCTTTCTTTCACGGCAAAACGGAGCGACGGATTGACGTGATTTTTTAAGTGGAGATAGTTGAAGGGATGGAGAGTAACAAAGGCTACTTTTTGTCTCTCACTAACGCGAGCGAAGCCGCGGGCAGAAGCTTGTATGCTGTAAAAGAGAACAAAATTCCATTATTATTTGAATTTTGTTCTCTTTTAGGACATTATCCAGACCGTTTTTGAAAGCCACTTTAGACATTTGACTTCGAATACTGTGTCTTGGCCTATGAAACCATCCGGCGTGGCGCCAATAAAAGGATATTCGTGGTCTACAAATAAACCTCAAGGATCAATGATAACATTTTCTTGGATGAGTTGCTACAAAGCGAGTTGTTCATTTTCTACGCCATGTGCAATTGCCGTTACATTGCTGAGATTGAATTTATACTAGGTGTATTTTTGGTCTTGCTCAACCTGCTAGGAGATGTTTCTACTCATAAAAACAAACAACTTTTATTATAGAACCAACTCTGATATGTCGAAAAAAATTATCACCTGTTTCATACATTGTGGTTGGGACGGCATTGAACTTTTCTTAGAAACAGCTGATATTTTTTTCGCGATTTCAGACTTGGTTCCATAATAAAAGTTGTTTGTTTTCAAGGGTAGAACATTTCCTAGCAGGGTGAGCACGACCAAAAATACACCTATAGTCTGTTTTTTTTTAACAAACGAGTACCAAAAATTTTTCTGCATTTTTATTGGTCCACATAATCAGCATAAGTGTTATCATTAGTGTTAAAAGCATTGGCTCCGCCTCGACTAATTTCCCATCTATCTCTGTCCAATACCGGAAATATAAAAAAAGAGATATACTTAGTACTCGTTTGTTAAAAAAAAATAGACTACAGTATAAAAGTATTGCACCAAGTTGGCTATCTATCTATCTTTTGTTGAGAGATCAGAAATATGCACGGTCCTATCTGTAATGAACGAAAACATACAGCAAGAAAGCTGTAACAGACAGCTAAATTTTGACTAACTGTATAAGGATCTCATTAGTGTCTAATGCTGTCTAATGAGTTAATCATAATCATTATTCACCTACAATGGTCCTGCCGGGGTTGCGGAATGTTTATAATAGTTACCGTGACCCTGGAACATAAAGGGCAATCGAAGGAACATTAGTGGGTTTTAGTCAGTAAAAGTCTGACACGCCCTCCCGCCGCACCCAGGACGGGAGCAGTCATTTGATGATTTCCCACTCACAAAAAAAAATATTCACCTACAATATTCCCACTTATCTTTGTATTTCTTTTTTCAAATAGGAAATTATTTGATTTTTAACCGACTTAAAAAAAGGAGGAGGTTCATTTCGTCTGTATGTTTTTTTTTGTATGTTTGTTACGCGATATCTCCGTCAATTGTAAACAGATTTTGAGGGTTCTTTTTAGGGTTCCGTAGTCAACTAGGAACCCTTATAGTTTCGCCATATCTGTCTGTCTGTCCGTCCGTCCTCGCTTAATCTCTGTGACCGTTATCACTAGAAAGCTGAAATTTGGTACCAATATGTATATCAATCACGCCGAAAAAATGGTAAAATAAAAATTGGATAAAAATGTTTTATTAGGGTAGCCCCCCTATATGTAAAGAGGGAAGTATTTTTTTTTAAATTTAACCCTTACGTGTGATATATTGTTAGATAGGTATTTAAAAATGAATAGGGGTTTACTAAAATCATTTTTTGATAATGTCAATAATTTCGGAAATAATCGCTCCAAAAGGAAAAATCAAAGCGTCCCCCTCCCCTCTAACTTTTGATCCGTAGGTTTAAAAAATATGAAAAAAATCTGGAAAGTAGAACTTTATAAGGACTTTCTAGGAAAATTATTTCGAACTTGATAGAAAGAACAGTTTTTGTACAAAAAAGACAAAAAGGTTGTACAAAATAATTTCTGCGTACTTAGTATGTCAACGTAACAAAAGCCTTTTTTTAAACTTATAAGTGGGAACACTTATTGTGACGGTCGGGAAACTACGGAACCCTACATTGAGCGTGGCCCGACACGCTCTTGAACGGTTTTTTGTTTGATAAGTTTTGATGCAGTGGTAGTCCCATATAAAGGACATGTTATGAAATGGGCTTAAAATAATTTTGTTTTTGAACAACTATCATGTGCGGTTTTTCTGGTAGGGAACATTGTCCAGGATGGCCATACAAAAACAAAAAAAAATATTAAAAGCACCATTATTTAAAAAATAAATATTTAAAATCTAGATATTTTTTATCGTAATATTATTTTTGTACATTGGAAAAAGAAAACCTGCTACAGTATTATTTTTTATAGCATATTATACGCCTTTCTGTTATTTCAAACCGTTTAAATGGCTTTAAAATAAAACCAACTAATTATATGCATGATTTGGATTTATGAAAATGATTCCTTTGCGTCTTTTTAAAACAATAAAACCTTAGAATAAAACATTACTTGTGTCAGGTTGACGGGTTGTAACCTCTGCAGTTGTAAATGTCACACTTGAATTTGACACTTAATTTGCCGGTTACTATGACAACGACATCCAACAGAACATGGACAACTTTTTAAGGGAAAATGAAATTGTTGTTTTACTTTATCTTTCTCGCAATTTTTCCTTATTTGCTCACCGTTTAGACCTACCCTGGACTACGACAAACATTTTAAACCCAAAATCAGCTCAATCGGCCCAACCGTTCTCTAGTTTTAATCAGACTAACGAACATGAATTCATTTTTATTTATATAGATAGAAAGATATAAATATAGATATATATATATACATGTGCCAATAAGTATGTACATCTTAATAAGAAAGTTCTCATTTTTTATTCCAAAATGACCTAAAATGGTGCTTTTTTTAAGTGATAATTTAATTTTAAATTTAAGTCATTACCAAATATCTTAAACAAACCAATTTTTAATTATGAATCACTGTATTCTTTTTATGATAAAGAATCCCGATCTTTTTTACCAAGACAGCTTTCTATATTGTTGCACTAAGAGGTACCACTAATTGACCCAAGTGTGTACATATACATATATTTTTTTAAAGTTATGTACGATATAACTCATTACGCTAGGTGGCTCGATTTACGAGTCCGGGAGTATAGAATACAGACGGCTTCAGAATACGGCCGCGCGCTGCCGAAAAGTAGGCGGAGCTTCGCGCTCAATTTCGCCGCCGCTGCTTCACCCCCGCGAATACCTAAAGATTAGCTACTTACCGGGCCTTAACGAGAAAAAAGAAAAAATACGTGTCCAAGTGTTTTTGATAATCTATCTGACGGACTAATAACTTTTTCTTGTCGTCTCGCCTATTACATGAACAGGAACAAAGCCACCGACTTCCGAAATTGCAGTTGGGTTTCTTGATTATTGTCACACTTATTGTTTTTTTTTTGTTTTCACAGTATTTTTTTATTGAGCGTCTTGCGATTCTTACATTTTTGGTACATATTTTAGACACTTGATTGAAGTTTGCAAAAACTTTTGACTCCGCTTAATAGGTACACGAAATTACACGATACATTATTGCAATTTCCATTTTACAGATCTGAACCTGAGCCAGAAATCCCGAAAAAAGGCAAAAGAAACGGCAAAAAGAAATAATTTAGAATTAATTTAATAAACTTAGAACGAAGACAATTTCTTTATTTTAATTAAATATTTAATTCCTATCGCGATTGGACGTCGGTGTTCCAGGGTTTATGCCAGTCTATGGGCTTGTGCCAGTCGGGTTGGGACCTCCAAGGCTTCCACCGATGGTCCCAGCGGTAGTTCTTGTTAGTTTGGTTCTCTGGTTGCTTGGGCTGTCCTTTGTAGCCTGGGTAGCCGTTGTAGCCGCCCTGGTGCCAGCTGAAGTAGGGGAAAAATGTTAGTTGGTTTTTGACCATAAGATTTCTTATGTGTGTGTAATGTGATGTGCTTTTTAAAACGAAATACTAATTATCTCCCTCGCCTTTTTCCAAATTACGTTGGGATCGGCTTCAAGCCTTACCGGATTTTGCTGGATATGAGTGTTTTACGTGGAGCGACTGCCTATCAGACCTCCACAAACAAGTTACTGGGCCTTGATTAGAGGGGTCAGACTTTATTCCAATAAATCTAGGGTATAGTTTGTTTTACCGAAGTAAAAATATTTGGAAAAATAGGCCAAGTAAGTCACCACTAAATAACACCAATAACTTACTTATGAGGACCCTGTTCCTTGCCGTCCTGTCCTTCCTGACTGGCATAGTTCCCGCTGACGTCCTCAGAGTTCTGTGAGTTAGAGCCGAACCGCCCGCCGACCGGCTGCGGCGCTTTCTTCGACAGCTGGTGACGAGTCACTATGAACTCCGCGCCGCGCTCCGCTATCATTATTATGGGCGCCATTGTGTTACCTTTGAAGGGAAATAAATTAGTAAATATTTTGTGATTACACAGCTAACTGATGGGTCTTTGGTAACCAGATAACTGTTACTACTAGTACTGTTATACAATTCATAAATACATATTACATATTTATAAAAAAAATACACCCAGACACTAAACAGACAATCATGCTCATCAAATAATTGTTCTGGATGGGAATCGAACCCACGACCTGCGGCTTAGCAGTCAGGATCACTAACCACTAAACCAACAGGCCCGTCAAAATGATTTTTGATATTTAATGCTGGTTGATTTAAAATCGAACTTAAAATTATGTCAATCTGTAACTGTATTAATGTAAACATTTTAAATTAAATTGCGAGTTAGTTAATTTTAGTCGAACTATCACACTCACCAGAAGGCAATGTTGGCATTATAGATCCATCGGCAACACGAAGACCTATAATAAAAAATTCCATTAAGAAAAAGCTTTAAAACAAGGACACCGACTATAGAACACCATTCTAAAAATCTGGAATAGGTTAGAATGTCAAACAGTCTTCACATTTAACAGTGTGTTCTACATGCATTGTATTGTACGAATTAGGGGCGCAAAGGATTTATGGCCATCCCTAATCCCTAGCATAGATTACTGATAATTTTACAATCGAATTGCGGACCGTATTTAAGGATCTGCCGTTGGGCACGTAGCACAACAATGCTCTATAGGACACGGGCAATTGCAAAGGTAATGGGTAGCAGCCTACTTTCCCCTTTCCATGAACACACAGTACACAGTACTTCCCACAAACATACATAACTTATTACACAAGGCGTATATCGTATCATATTTTGTTGTAGTGCGGACGGCTCGCACCAAGTATGGCCGGCCCGCACGCGGGCGCAAACCTGCATGCCAACAAAAAGGTCCCAAGTTTAGGTCAAATCTTTCAAGCAGCACTCACCTTCTATCCCATACACCTTAAGCTGCATATCTACGACTGCCATGGGGTCGGAGTCAGGCCCCATCTTGCAGGTGCCGACCTGATGGTTCTCAGGCGCGGTGTAGTATCGCGCGAGGCACTTGAAGTACTCGTCAGTCGGGTCGCGCCCGCCGCCTGGCTCGCACTCTTGGCCGTAGCCCGGTGTAGGTATCATGCCGTATTTTTCTCTGAGTATCTGGAATTTTGATAAGTTCTCTTAGGGCCTTGCGAAGGCTGGGCTAAAAAACTATGAGAGATTGTTTGATTTACTTAGTGTTTAAACTCTTGAAACTCTTGAATCTATATATATATAAAACATTGTGGAATATGAAAGTTAGATTTATGAGGATTAATAATATAGGCTACATAAGATCATGCTACGGCCCATAGCAAGGCAGTAACCAAAGACAAATTCTAATAAATACGGATGAAACAAATTTTATCGTTACTACCTCACCCCGAGTTAAGTCTAATAGGTTTTAAGTACTAGCAATTCAGATGTATAAATAAAAGTGCTTTTCTTTATAGGTCTTTCTACGATAGGTACACCGAATTCCATATATTATTATGTTAGAAAATAGGTGAACCTGCATCTTCATATCAACCCGGACCCCCAAAGCTGTGCATAAGTCTAGATAAGTTTTGCCACCAGTATTTACTCAGCAGAACGAAAATATTTACTCAAAAACAAGCTTACGGTAGTATTAGCAAGTTTGTAAGCGATTCTAGCGGCGTCAGCTAACACGTTGAGCTCGTGTTCGTCGTAGAAGTAGTTGGGCTGCATCACCGGCGGCTGCGCAGGGTCCACTGACCGGATAGACACGTAGCCACGGCTGCGCGGCTGCAGGGCTATGGCTGAGATCCTGGGTAGGCAACAGACTGTTAGAATTTGTGGTAGTGGCAGCCACGTGGCTTGCTTCTTGTCTATATGCTTTGAGCAATTTTAGACATTATTATGTGTATGTGTGATATGGGAACTAGTATGTATTTGTAAGCACTCCCCGATTGCAGATTAGGCAATCGGAGAAGTAAACAACCACAACATAGCTCGCTATTATACATTTAAGTGTTATTGTATTTTCCAATCTGTTTGTATGTATTTTTATTTTTGTGTGTAAAGAATATGATAAAGATAGAAAGGGTTCACAACTGCCCATTTTTTTTTTTTTTTTTTTTTTTTTTTTGGGGAGTGGGAAATCATCAAATGACTTCTCCCGCCATGGGGCGGGAGGGCGTGTCAGACTTTTACTGACTAAAACCCACTCATGTTCCTTCGGTTGCTCTTTATGTTCCGGAGTCACAGTAACCATTATAAACATTCTGCAACCCCGGCAGGCATTGGCCCTGTTGGGCCCCTTCCTGCGCTGACTCTCCCTGAGGGGCGCGAACATTAACGCGCCGCCGCAATGGGGCCATTACTGGCATTCCATTGCGGCCTCGGTAGTCGCGGCGGCAGCGGCGGACGCGGCAGCAGCGGGGACGTCGGGAGCCGTGGCGGCAGCGGGATCGGCGAAACGATCGGCGGCAGCAGCGGGAGCGGCGGGGGCGGCGGCAGAGGGCTTCCGGCCCTTTCCTCTGGTCCTGGCGGGTGGGGCGCAAGCCTTGCCCCCAGCCCGGTGATCGGCCGGCTTGCCGGCTGCCGCACATACGAAGCAGTGCGGCGCGGCGGTGCACGAGCCGGCCTTGTGACCGGACTGACCGCAGCGGAAGCAGTCGCCGCTGCGGTCTACCTCCGAGGTGCAACGGACACCGACATGGTGTCCCACCTGGCACCTGAAACACCTCAGAGGCCTGGGCTCCAGCAGCTTGACCTGCGCCGAAGTCCAGTCTCCGACCAGTAGTCGGCTGCCTTTTCCCGCGATCGCTTTTGCCGCCGGTACGGGGCTACTCACGATGACCGCTCCCAGCCCGGAGCGGTCAAAGCGGATGGCGCCCACCCGCACATCGCTAGCGGGACAGCCCCCCACTTTGGCGACGGCGGCCACCAGTTCCTCCTCTGTGACGGAGTCGTCCAGGCCGGTGACGCGCATATCAATGCGCATGGTGGGCCTGGACACTCGTACCTCTTCCGCCTGGAGGGACTCCCGCAGCCTTTCGGCCAAGGCATCGGCGACGGGGCCGCTGGTCGCCCCCGGGACCTCCAGCATGCGGGCTCCGGTCGCCGTGACTCGGAGCCGCAGACCTTCGGTCACGCCGACCTCAGCGAGGTTGACCGCTGCCTTAGCCTTCGAGAGGACTGCCGCGTATGTGACGCCCTTTTTTACCGCGTCCGGCTGCAGGGTTAATACTACCGCTGCAGACTTAGGGGCGCGGAGCCTGGCCGCGAGGCTCTTGGCCTTGCGGCGCTCTTGCCGCCGCTGCCGATGTTTGGCGGCCCTGGCCACCTTAGCCGCCTTTTTCCCCTCTCCGACGACTTGCCAACCGGGCTCAGCCGGAGCTTCGGCAATCGGGGGAGGAGGAGGAGGCGACGTGGGACACTGTGCAGCCGCACTCGCTGCGGGTGCCCCCACCACTTTGGGCTTTGCCGCCTTGCCCTTCTTGGTTGGCGTGGCCTTCTCCTTCGCCGGCTCCGGCGCAGCGGCACGCATTGTCGTCCCCGCCACTGGAGCCGCGGCCACCGCGGCAAAGGTTGCCGTTGGCCCTGCCGCCGGCGCCACCGGGGCCGCTCGACTAGCCGCGAGCGGGGGCCGGAGGGCAATGCCTTCCAGCACCGAGAACCGGCGCTGGAGATCCGCCAAGGCTTGGAGCACGTCCTTGAGCTCCGTCTCCTTGGGCTCAGCCGAGAGACGCGCGTCCCCCTGGAGCTTGGCCATGTCCGCGCGTAACTGGACGTTCTCCTCTCGGAGCGCCTTCATATCCGCCCGCATTGCGGCCAGCTCCCTTTCGAGCTGTGTGGGCTCCTGGGGACTGTTGGCCTCCGCCCGCATTGCGGCCAGCTCCCTTTTGGCCTGTGTGGGCTCCTGGGGCCTGCTGGACTCCTTCGCCGCTGCCATGATCACTTCGTAGGCCTCGGCCATGGCCTTGTCTTTGGAGCTTTTGCTCTTCTTCAAGGCCACCGTCGTCAGTGCCTCACCCACCAACTTCGCCAGGTCGACCGCTTGCTCCCCCCTCGAGCTCCTTGCGGCGGCTGGCTCATCCCGCGGAGCTGGCGCAGAAGCCGCTCCGGGGTGACGCCCCTCCAGGGCGAGCCTTTCGGCTCGCTGCGCAGCCTCCTGCGCGGGGAGCTTACGCCCCCCTCCTCCAATCCGGCCCGCACCCCGCCTGCTGGTGGGGATTTTGGGAGCCGGAGCCATCACCTCACTGTCGGAGGACGACGACGCGCCCTCCGACATTGTCCGCTTCCTACTGCGGTCTCTCCGCCCACGCCTCGGGCTCTCTGAGCTCGAGCTTTCTGAGCTCGGGCACAGCTTCGCCGACCGCACTTCCTTCCTTCTCTCCTTCCTCTCTTTTTTTGTTTTCCTTATTTTAGTGTCCATACTTGATCCCACGAGTATGGGGGATTTAAAATGTACACCCAGGGCAACCCCCTGTCCCTGGGCAAGTGTACATTTATAACCCAACCAGAGGGTCCACCGGTTCCCTGGCTGGGGGTGCGCTAAAGACTGATGCGCCATCCATAATAGATGACACTACTCCTCAGCCATTCGTACCTTCGCCACGCACCAGAACTTGGTATTAGAGGTAATTTTTTATAGAGGTTGTCTTCCTCGCGGCCCGGGCGGTTAAGCCAAGGCCCTCGACCCCCGTCGAAAGTCAGAGACATGACCGTAACAGTCTTCGGGGCTACGAGATCAACGGGGGCAGCTAGGGATGACGACCCCCAGCTGCCTGCTCTGCGGCAGGGTGAGTGCACGCAGAGCCCGTTTCCCGACTCCAACACACACTGCCCTCTGCTACTCAGAGGGACAGGTGGTGGAGTCCTCCGCGACAGAATATTGGCAAGTGGGCAACGAGACCCCACAGGCACAACGTACCCAATGACGAGTCGTTGCCCACCTCCCAGGGTGCACCGTCCCTCGGACTGGTCTTCGCCCCGGAAGAATCCATAAGCGAACTCCAGCCCTCGGGCACACGAGGAGGTTTTCTGTCCAAGCACCCCTCACAACTGCCCATGGCAACAGGCTTATGGAGTTCAGAGTAGCTGAAGACTGTTACCAAAAACCTGACTTAAAAAGTTATTATGGCCACGGGATGATACAGACTGAAGATGAAGAAATACTACCTTCGGCGGCATCTACCGCATAACAGGTGAACTATCTGACATCCCACATCCAGATACAGCCACATAAGCCTTTATGAGTCTGAGGTTAATGTCAGGCCTTTTTGCCAAATGCCAGGAACTACCAGTGCGTCCACCAAACATAAAACCCGATTGGTTGCAAGAGCCTTTTCGATGGAGGTTGATGTTTCCACTCTGTTGCTCATTTCTTGTAACACCAACAAGTATCTACATAAGGCCTCTCCCAAGTTGTAATTATATAGGTTTATACTCACGTGACATGTCTTCTTTCGGTTTCCTCGTCCAAGTCCCTAGGTTCAACGATGGCTGCCTCGCCGCACGACGCATAGTATCCTCCGAAGAAGTACTGGACATCGGGCTGCCGGCCTCCGGCTGGTGCGTAGCGGGAGTTAACCTTGCCTGTCAACTGTGGTAAACGTTCTAAGTTAGGTTATGTTTAATTAAAGAAAGATTAGAAGTGGAAGGATGAAATTCCTTCTACTAGGTATAGCAAGTTATATATAGAAGGTACACCTAGTACCCAAAATGATAGTGTAGGTTACCATACCCTTCTAATCACGTACAACTTAATAGCTTTACGTCTTTTAAGATTACACAAAAATCCGAACTAAACAAGAAAATCATGTCGGATAAGTAGATCAAGTACCATTCGAAGTTTGTATGACTAGCTCCCGCAAGATGTAAATGTGATGCCCAGCAATGGGATTCCTTTATAGCCAAGAACAGCATAAGTTCCTATACTTAGCTCGTTCATATTTATCAAGTACGCCTTCACGGCAAAATATAGCGCACTTGTACCTTGTTATAACTTGATTCCTATGTAATCAGATAATCACCAATGTTTCACAAATAAATACTCTGATTCTGATTCATCCTCGCACTGCTTAGCTTTCTGAGCAAGCGCCTTTGAAAACCAAACCTTAACAACTCAAGCATGCTAAATTAAGGCTCATCATCGGACACTATAAATCCAAAAAGAAAACCTATACCTAATCTTACCTGAGACATAGCAGTGCTGGACAAAGGACCAGTTCTGGTCAACAAGTATTCAGTAGCCACATCCCAGTTCAAGACTGGGACCTGGGGTTCCTTCGTCAGAGTGAAATCCAAGGTAACTCCCACGTGGTTCTGTAGATTCTGACCCACGCCCGGCAAGTCTTTGATAGTGGGGATGTTGAACTTATCCAAGGTCTCTCTGTGTCCTATGCCGGAAAGCAGCAGGATTTTAGGACTGTTGAGCGTGCCTGCTGTTAGGATGGCCTGGAAATTATTAAGGAGTTATTTTATCAGAAACACTTCGTGTGATACGTTCCAAATATTGTAGCGTAAATAAATGCCTGTCTTATTATTGTCACATAAGCTCCTGTATACCAGTTGCGTCTTACTTACTTACTATTACATGACCAAACCCAACGACTATATAAGGCTTACAAAAACCTTTTTGAGGACATAGTTTACAGTTTTTGTAGATTATCAGTCTGATTATTATCGATTAGCAGCAATGGCTTTTATAGCATACTAGCTTCTGCCCGCGGCTTCGCTCGCGTTAGAAAGAGACAAAAAGTAGCCTATGTCACTCTCCATCACTTCAACTATCTCCACTTAAAAAATCACGTCAATTCGTCGCTCCGTTTTGCCGTGAAAGAAAGACAAACAGACAGACACACTTTCCCATTTATAATATTAGTATGGATGTGTGCGATATACCTACGCACTAGGTATATAGTTTTTTTTTTCTATTAATATTATGTTCTTTTCTTCGTAATTTACGAGACAGCTCCATTCCTCTTCGGTTTAGTGGAATCCGGCCCTTCATGCATGGACTACTTACCTCTTTATCAACTCCAACAGTCTTCGTAGCCCCATCTTTGACGTATTCAACGCCGGTGACCTTCTTAGTGACAGGGTCTACGATGACACGGGACGCCAGAGCATTGAACATCACGTGCAAGTTAGCTCGTTTAGACGCAGGCCGAATGTAGGCACGGGAGGTCGAGTAGCGGGAGCCGCCACTGTTGAGAGACGATTGAAGATGGATTTAATTATAAAACGAATGCTGGTTTGAGTTTCTTTATAGCTATTTTCTCGGCAGAATTTGCTGATGCATCTCTGCTACATTTGCTTACATACAAGATACTTATATACGCGCCGTTTGGTAGGTCCACCAGACAACACTTCAGGTTCATGCTCTAATGTTAGTAATACTCTACTTTTTAAACAATCTATCTGATTGAAATTTAAAAAGGAGAGTATAAGAGGATTTTTTCAGCCAAACTTCAAACTGAGGAAAGTAAAAGTTCTATAACACACTTCCACAATACTGTAGCTAGGCTATATATAAGTACTCCATAATTTAGCTGTGCGTCAGAATATTGCTTAGGTACCCGAAGCACTGGCATCATCACATCATTTATTTACCTCGGACTAACTTCGAAACTGACACTGATCGCTGTGATTTAATAACCTTTAGTACTTAATAACCCAGATTTGAGAGGCTATATCAGCAGTACTTACTCATTCAAAGTCTGTGCGATGGTGAAGCCAGTGTTGGTCTCCCCGTTAAGGTCAGTTGTGGGCGGGTAGCCCAGCTCAATGGCGCCGGATACCACATCGTGAGCGAACTGTGGCGCGTGACGGAACTGCACATAGAAAATAAAACTCAATTTTATCAAGATGGTATACAAAATTATTAAGCCACTGACACATTTTGCCATCAATTCTACATTATACATACGTTACAATTAAATATTGGTTAAAATAAAAGAGAAAGATTCTGAAGCTCAATGGTTTATTCTCTTGTCACTAAGTGTGCTTCTTTCTTTTTCCATTTCATTAAGAAAAGGACAGAAGATATACCTATATTAATTTAGTTTTAGCCATGGTAATTCTGATCATTGCATGTTACATTTCGTTAGTCTGTGCCTTTAGATTATCAGGAATCATATCCCTTACCTTCTGCACCGGCAGCGGTCCTCCCCGGCTATGATACTCCGCGGACACTCCGTTCCCGATCTCCTTGTTGTCCTCACTCCTCAGGAAGTAAGGTAGCACATCGAACCAGGACCAACCAGTAGCGCCATTGACTGCCCAACCATCGTAGTCGCCTGGGTTCCCTCGCATGTACATCATACCGTTTGTTACTGAGCAGCCACCTGGTGATGAGGGGTAAGTTAGAGAGTAATGTTACCATTCTAGGCCACAATGCGATTGCTTTTGAATTGCGATGCAATTCGTATTTTCTATTGATTATCTGACAGGGAGTCCTTAGAAGCGGACTCGAAGGTTCAGATAATAAACGTTATTTATATTTTGGATTAGTGATCTATGTCTCTACGTGAAAACCAGCGACAGGCAACGTAGTTGTCTGGCATTTTTAATCGACTTCAAAAAAAAGGAGGAGGTTCTCAATTCGTCGGGATCTTTTATTTTTATTTTTTCGCCACAGACTTGCGAAATTTTAGCTATTTTTGTGTTTTTAGTTTTTGAAGGCGGTTATTATTTTTTTGGAAAAAGTTTTGGCATAACTGGACCTATGTGGCGTAGGCGTGAGACACGCAGTGTTACATAGTTT
The DNA here is from genome assembly GCA_033675125.1 of Athetis lepigone. Taxonomy (NCBI): domain Eukaryota; kingdom Metazoa; phylum Arthropoda; class Insecta; order Lepidoptera; family Noctuidae; genus Athetis; species Athetis lepigone. The sequence goes on along the minus strand of CM066235.1, from coordinate 7,513,783 downwards.
TCTTTATAAATTGATTTTATTTATTGTGTAATACGTGGTTTTCAGCACTGTGTGTGTCTATGTGTGCCAAATAAAATATTTTTCTTTCTTTTACTTGTGGAGTGTCGTGATGGCCCAGTGGATAGGGCGCCCGCCTCGTGTGTAAGAGGTTTTGGGTTCGAATCCGGGCAAGTACCAATGTGACTTTTTCAATTCATATGTACTTTCTAAAGTTTATCTTGGACATCACTGACATCCCGTGCCTTGGGAAGCACGTAAAGCCGTTGGTCCCGGTTGTCATTCGTAGAACTTTGTTACTGGTTAGCCAGAAACTCTGACCAGTCTAACCAAGAGGAATCGTGTCGCCCAGTTACTGGGTTGTGGAGGTCAGACAGGCAGTCGCTCCACGTAAAACAGTGTCTAGTATAGGTAGGGAATATGTGTAATGAAGTTTTTCTTATCTGTCTGTTAAATTGGTTCACACATTTTGAATTTGCTGAGGAAATAATGTAGATTTTCTATTGATTCTTTTTACCTTTTTATTCGTTCGATTCATTCTTACAAAGTATCATCGTAGCAGCTAAATACCTGCAATATCTCATGCTTAAGCTTACCTAACAATTTCGCTCTAGGCCAATAGCATTTCCCGGCGTCGTTCAAGCAGGCTCGCTCTTGTGGCTCGGTGTAGTACTGCCAATCGGTGTCGTCTCGCGCCCAATATGCTGTCACGAAGGCGGGGACTGATGACGGCGTTGGTTCGTCACCGCCAGCTTCGATTAATAGTACCTGGAAATAGATGTCACCAGTTTCAATGACGTTTATGTCGTATTTTGTATTAATGAAATATGAAAATGAAATTATGGCACATGTCGCCAAAATGTAAAAAAGGCGACTAGCAAAAAAACCTAACTAACCTAACCATCCGAATTACTGCATCGAATTCTTTCTTGTTTGTGTTTGTAACTTTTAGGAAATAGTTTGTATAAAATAAAAGATTTTTCTTATTAAACCTTCGAACACACGTGATTCGAGACAACAGAAAACCAAAAGCAGCCCGACAGCCGGCTGGTGCTTAGTCGTTAAAGGTAACACGATTTAAAAAAAAACTCATAATAAAAAAGTTAATGATACTTCAAAATCATATTAATGTTTGTAAAACAGGTGACGGACATAATTTATAAGGACAAATAAAAAAAAACAAAAAGACATTTCGAATTTATAACAGATAAGTACATACTCATAGGTAGGTATTAGGACTGTAGACTTTTTACAGAAACCTCTAATACTAGGCCATACTTTGTAAAAGGTTTATTACTTTTTTGAATAGAAACTCATTTGATCTTCTTTGTTTATTAGTAAGGGATGCTGGCCTTCTTTAGTCAAAAAAATTTGAAACGCCATTTGTGATTCTTTTTTATTTCTTATTTTTCTTAAAAATAATGGCTATTACAAGTTTTTTGGATATGACTGCCAGTTTTGAAATTAAATTTGAATATGAGAGAACTCTTTGGTGAGCTTTATTAAATTGGTAAAAAACGATTGGTAATAATTATTCTAGCTACTAATTATCTATATATGTTACGGCTAATACCCGAAGTGCGGCTACACCTAGTTTTAGCCGGTTAGAACTAGGTGTAGCCACTTACTCTTGGTTAGACCTAGTACGAGCCGATTGTTTTCGGGTAAAACTAGGTCTAGCCTTCATCATGCGGGCTACAACTAGGTCCAGCCATTCCCTGTTGGATAAAACTAGGTCTATCCGATATCATTCCGGCTAGAACTAGGTCCAGACAATCCCTGTTGGATAAAACTTAGATGCGTGTCCCGCCAAGCCTTCCGCCCCGCGTCACACTCATGACTCACAGCATCTGCAGCAGCGGCGCGGGGTGGAGGGCATAGCGAGGCACGCGCCTCTGCAGGTTGTGAGCGCCAGGTGCTGCTGATCTACTGCAGGTCTACTAGCGAGTGTGACTTACAGCGTCTGCAGCAGCAGCGCGTGTCTTAAAATCAAATGTGGCAACAAAAAGTGCCTCTGCAAAGCTGCTGGTATTTTGTGCAACTCAAAATGTCACTCAAGTTTAAGTTGTTCTAATAAATAGTTTATGTTTCTTTATAAAAGTGTGATTTATAATTATAATAACATTCTTTAAATTATAATATGCAACTACTTATTGTCTGTTGTTAAAAAAATGTTCCTGATTGTTCCTATTATATTAAAAATTGTACTCCTAATAATTTGTGTTAATTATTACAATGTGATTTAAATAAGAATAAAAAAACTCTCTACGTTTCTTTTTATTGGTTATTTTTTTAAATATCTAATTAAGCTCTGCCAATAGCATGCCAGCTACAACTATGTACAGCCAATCCCTGTTAGATAAAACTAAGACACGCGCTGCTGCTGCAGACGCTGTGAGTCACACTCGCTAGTAGACCTGCAGTAGATCAGCAGCACCTGGGGCTCACAACCTGCAGAGGCGCGTTCTTCGCTGTGCCCTCCACCCCGCGCCGCTGCTGCAGATGCTGTGAGTCATGAGTGTGACGCGGGGCGGAAGGCTTGGCGGGACACGCATCTAAGTTTTATCCAACAGGGATTGTCTGGACCTAGTTCTAGCCGGAATGATATCGGATAGACCTAGTTTTATCCAACAGGGAATGGCTGGACCTAGTTGTAGCCCGCATGATGAAGGCTAGACCTAGTTTTACCCGAAAACAATCGGCTCGTACTAGGTCTAACCAAGAGTAAGTGGCTACACCTAGTTCTAACCGGCTAAAACTAGGTGTAGCCGCACTTCGGGTATTAGCCGTAACATATACACACATCAAAAGTGTCTAGGGATATTTCAATTAAACCTAAATTACTAAAATTCTATTAACTTTTTGTTAAAACATGTACACATTAAAACAAACCTTGTTTAATAGACTATTTAATCTGATAATAAACTTTTAGATAAAGTTAAATTTAAAAAAAACTTAGAAGAAGAGGAAAAACTCAAACAAAATATCAATCTTAACTTTATTTTTTGAAACATCAAAACTTAAACAAAACAACAATTTTTTTTATAAAAATTCTTGAAAACTTAAAATTTATATTCCGTGGATCCACCTAAGACTCTCCTGACACATCTGCAGCGGTTCTGCATACTCAAAACAAGGGTGTCAATATCCTGTTGTGGAATACTGTCCCATAATTGCCGTTTCTGAAGCCATGAAGACCAGTCAGAGCGTTATATCCAGGCTTTGGTCATGTTATCGTGTCACGGAGGAAGAGGTGGAACAGCACCGAGGACCTCAACGCATTACAACACATGTACAGGACCGATTAATAGTAAATGCTGCACGAAGTCAACTAAATGCAGCGCCGATGCAATTGGTTCAAAGGCTACAGAGAGAGTATGGTTTGCTGGTAAGCGGTCAAACTTTGAGAAGGCGACTGCATGAAGTCAATCTACGTGGTCGTAGGCCATTTTGGGTATCAGCACTAAGGAGAGATAATCGAGGAAGAAGATTACAATGGGCTATTGCACACGAAAACTGGAACCATTCTCAATGGTCACTTGTGCTTTTCACTGATGAATCTAGGTTTAGATTTCATCCTGATTCGCGAAGAGTACGCGTTTGGAGAAAACCTGGACGTTGGAATCGACTGCAGCACCCACAACAAGTTCATGCATATTAAGATGGCACGATTATGGTTTGGGCAGGAATTCGTCTCGGCGGTAGAACGGACCTCGTTTGGATACAAGGCAATATGACTGCTCGAAAATGCCGAGATGTGGTGCTAGAGCCTGTAATCTTGCCCCACAAACAGCAAATGGGACAAAATTTCCAGCTAATGCACGACAATGCCCGTCCACATACGGCGCGTATCGTTACAAGTTGGTTACAACAGCATGTTATCCAAGCTTTAGACCGGCCTGCACAATCCCCTGACTTAAATCCTATTGAGCATGCCTGGAATATGCTTCAGAGAAGAGCTCGTAGGAATTTCCCTGTTGATATTGTGCATCAAAACCAGCTTTTCTTGCATCTTAGCAGGATTTGGGACAGTACTCCACAACAGGATATTGACACCCTTGTTTTGAGTATGCAGAACCGCTCCAGATGTGTCAGGAGAGTCTTAGGTGGATCCACGAATTATTAATTTTAAGTTTTCAACAATTTTTATAAAAAAAAAATGTTTTGTTGTTTAGGTTTTGAAATTTCAAAAATAAAGTTAAATTGAAATTTTGTTGAGTTTTTCCTCTTCTTCTAAGTTTTTTTTTAAATTTAACTTTATCTAAAAGTTTATTATCAGATTAGATAGGCAATTAAACAAGGTTTATTTTAAAGTGTGGTGTCTTAACAAAAAGTTAATAGAATTTTAGTTATTTAGGTTTAATTAAAATATCCCTAGACACTTTTGATGTGTGTATATATAAAAGAAAGTCGTATTAGTTACACATTTTATAACTCAAGAACGGCAGAACCGATTTGGCTGAAAATTGGTGGGGAGGTAGCTAGAGGACGGACATAGAATACTTTTTATTTTTTATCTTCTTTTTTTAATAACCAAAAATCAGATATAACGCGCGCGGGTGAAACCGCGGGGGACAGCTAGTATATATGTAACTGCCAACGTCTGTGAGGATGTTTGTTTCTTTTCATTGCAAAAAAATATAAAGAACATGTATTGTTAAACATTATTATAGTTAGATAACGTTTAAACATCAGAATAGCGAATAGACTTTATTATCTATAGCATCACGTTTTGACCCACGAGAGCGGAGCAGTAATCTGATATATCGCGGGTGAAACCGCAGGGTAAAGTTAATCTTACTTATTAATAAGTATTTTGGATGTGAAAGTTACTCTGTCTGCCTCTTCTTCACGCCTAAACCAATTAGATTGAAATTTAGTACAGACATAGTCTGGGACCCGAGAAAGGACATAGGATAGCTTCCCGGAAATCCCCCGAGAATGGGAGCATTATATTCCACGCGGACGAAGTCGCGGGCAAAAGCTAGTTATTCATATATTATTGAGAATTGTTTTGGGCGAAACTAGTTTCAAGCTATTTTTGAAAGCTCGCTTCTATATTTTATTAGTGCTCTTGATTATTTTTAAATATTTTTATGGTGTGCTTGCCAAAGCTTCCCTCCTCAGCCGACCGTAACAAACAGCTCAAATAACTTAAAATAATTATACTATTCATATTTTTTTGATCATATAAGAAACATTAATTGACTCTAACGTGTGTATGAAAAAGAATTCATGAAGTAATAAAAATGTAATTATTTTACTTGCTTTAATTGTCTTTTAATTTATATGACGTAAGTAGCGTAAGTATACTAGTTTACCATCATAAAAGTTGTTCAGTAATACCATTTAGGCAGCAAAACAAAAAGTTGCTGGTTTTCCTGTTATTCATAAAAGTACATAGACAACCGAATTGTTGTCAAGTCGTTCTGATGGATATTCGGAAACAATAATATTACTGTTTTGCATTCCAACAAAACAGGTATTATGTGTGAATAAAACACACAGCGTTGCTAGATGAAGAAGCCGTTGCAAACTTGCCTTAAATTATTATCAATGGTTAAAAACTTACCAGATTGTCGATGGTTTTATACCTGTCTCTTTCTCTCACCAGCGTGCGTCCTTTTCTAACCTCGAAGGGCGCTTGACGCGAAGCCGTCAATGTCATAGAGTCTTCAGCTCACCAGCTAGAGAATAGCTGCAACGCTGTGTGTTTTATTCACACATAATACCTGTTTTGTTGGAATGCAAAACAGTAATATTATGTGCTTTCTAAAACACACAGCGTTGCTAGATGAAGACCTGTTTGATATCTGCTGGTGGTTACAAACGCTATGATGAATGAATTAAATATGCAATAGTTCTGAAAATGAAATCACTTTTATTGCAATTATTTTACACTTAATCATATAAGCTTCATATAAGTATATCCGAATATAACAATTAGAATTTTCTTTGAAATTAACAATGAACTCTTACAACATAACAATTCAAATTTTAACAATATTTGAATACATTCAATGAGTTATATTAACATTAGAACTGGACTTGTCAACATTAATTTAATTGTAGACTGAAATAATTGAAATATTTTAGCACCTTTCCAGTCACCTCTTTTATTTCTTGAACAGGTCTATTTACCAACCAACTTTTGGAGGCTAATGCTGACCTGATAATGCCTGGTAAAGCACGAATAAGAGCATCTTTAAAATATGCTTCCAATTCAGGCTGTAATAATCATTGCTCGCAATGCAGGTTTTAATAACCCTAATAGAGAAATAAACGAACATAAAACAGACTTGTCTGTACTACACCCAATTTTAAACTTCTTATAAAATTAATGTGCTGAATAAATCAGGCACGAAAGTCTCGGTGTTTCCGCAACAACCAATCTGACTATATGTAATGGAATTAGTTTTAGAACCAAAACCTTTGTAGAAGACAGATTCTCAGGAGTAATTTTCTAATTATGAGAGATCATTAATTCTTTGACACGAGGCCAGCATGAGTATTGAATCTGTTTGTCTACCCATTTCAAATAAACAGTTTGAACTTATTTGAATTCCAAAGCAAGTTAAACTAAATGGCAATATCCCATATTGGTAAGTAAAATGGCTTTGAAAACTTGATAAATCTAAACGATCTCTTTTAGGCGCTTTATGAAGGCACTATTTATTACATTGTTAAAGCAGATGTCCGCCACCTACTTTATAACAATGGTGTTCCAACTAGTGAGTGACCTAACCGGCCCACCCCCAGTTTTCCAAGCGAGAAGATTTAATTCTTAACTTGTGTAGGATAGTTGCCTGACCTCCGATCTAATAGAACCTTCCGCAGGTTCACTAGTGAGTGGCCTAACCGGCCCACCCCCAGTTTTTTAAGCGAGATTATTTAATTCTTAACTTGTGTAGGATAGTTGCCTGATCTAATAGAACCTTCCGCAGGTTCTTTATCAGAAGAGGCTCTCGCAGGTCGTAGATCGAGCAGCCAACAATTGGTCCACTTTGGTGTTTTAAGGATGTATATTCCTTTTGCACTGTTCAAGTGAGACAGTGCTCATAATATTAAGCTAGGTGGGTGGTATGCCCAGCCTAGCTGATAGTCCCATTTTATGGCTGAATAAGTCGCAAAAAAAAAACTGTGGTACGATTAGTGAATTTCACTATTACGTACCTTGGTACAATAGCCGTCTTTTTGACGTGAACAGGTGAACGTCTGGGACGCCCCACACTGAAAATAGCCTCCGCGGCTTGGGACAGAAAATACCACTTGGATAGTTTGCGGCCCCTAGAGGATACAGGCGATCCGCAATTTCATTTAGACTCCCCGGGAGGTAAGTGGCAGCAGTTAGATAGTTAAATTGAACTGCTCTGCTGCTCTGCAGGATCTAGGACCCTGGTCGTTAACACTAGCAGTGCAAGGGAATTTATCCCCCCCTCTCGTTTTTGAGGTATGCTACCAGTCCTATTGTATGACTGAATCTGAGTGTGCGACATACATACTGCGTCTTTTGCTGTCAGCTAATGACCACAGAATATAGAAATGGGCATCTTTCACAGTCATCCGCTGACTGATGATGGCCACAGAAAATGAATGTGTGAACCCTTCAAAGTCATCCATTGTCTGTTAACGACCGCAGCATATGGATTTGTGCACCTTTCAAGTCATCCGCTGACTGTTTATGGCGCAGGTGTACGCCTTACAAAGTCATCCGCTGACTGTTAATGGCGAAAAATATGAATTGTGCACCTTTCAGTCATCCGCTGACCGCTAATGGCTGCACAGAAAACATGTATGTGTGCACCTTTCAAAGTTTTCCACTGCCTGATGGCAACCACAAAAAAACATACAACTTTCATGTTGGAATGACATTGACGGCTTCGCGTCAAGCGCCCTTCGAGGTTAGAAAAGGACGCACGCTGGTGAGAGAAAGAGACAGGTATAAAACCATCGACAATCTGGTAAGTTTTTAACCATTGATAATAATTTAAGGCAAGTTTGCAACGGCTTCTTCATCTAGCAACGCTGTGTGTTTTAGAAAGCACATAATAAATATCCTGGGACAACTCACACACGGCCATCTGATCCCAAACTAAGCAGAGCTTGTCTAGTTTCCAGACAACTGATAAACATGCTTATATAATGTAATTTTTAATATTATAGATGAATTACACCCAGACACACAACAAATAAATTATCACACCAAGTTTGTCCTGATGCGAATGAAGCGAGAGATTTTTATAGAACACTGTAATGTCTGTCAGTCCATATATACATAGGGACTGCTTGGATCTTAAAAACTAAGCAACAGATATTGATGCGTTTTTAATAGGTAATGATTCAAGAGAAAAGTTTATAACTATGTATAATCCGTGCATATTAATAATAGAGAAAAGCCGGGATTTTAAAAGATAGAAAGCCCGCTCCAGCTATTACCAACTATACAAATATACCTCGGATTTGCTATGTAACCGTCTCGATCTTGCCATAGTAATTTGACCTACTTGATTGTACTATAGGCAACAGAGACTGTGCCTAATATTGATTAACCAAAGCACTGGCCAAGTAACTATGATTTATATCATCAAGTTATCAAGGTGTTAGTAATAATTTTGTACTTTTTTTTTTACTTTGAGTCTTATGTAATTGTGTGCCTTCAAGCCTTCAACTATGTATAATTGGTTATACTTGAGGTAATTAAGTTTTTCCTTATTTTTTGTGTTTCAATCAATAGATTAAGGAGAAAAACCCGGATGTGATGATCTTTGGATTAAGTTTGGAGACGGGCCTATTCGTGCAAGTTTAAAGATAGAAAAAGCTAAAAATATAATTATAAATTGATAAATCTTATTTTTAACCGACTTCTAAAAAAAGGAGGAGGTTCTCAATTCGGATGTTTGTATGTTTTTAGGGTTCCGTAGTCAACTAGAAACCCTTATAGTTTCGCCATGTCTCTCTGTCTGTCCGTCCGTCCTCGCCTTAATCTCTGTGACCGTTAGCACTAGAAAGCTGAAATTTGGTACCAATATGTATATCAATCACGCCGACAAAGTGGTAAAATAAAAAATCGAAAAAAATGTTTAATTAGGGTAGCCCCCCTATATGTAAAGAGGAAAGTGATTTTTTTTTAATTTCAACCCTGACGTGTGATATATTGTTGGATAAGTATTTAAAAATGAATAGGGGTTTTCTAAAATCATTTTTTGATAATGTCAATTATTTCGGAAATAATCTCTCCATAAGGAAAAATCCCCCTCTAACTTTTGACCCGTGGGTTTAAAAAATATGAAAAAAATCTGTAAAGTAGAACTTTATAAGGACTTTCTAGGAAAATTATTTTGGACTTGATAAAAAGAACAGATTTTGTAAAAAAAAAAGACAAAAAGATTTTACAAAATAATTTCTTCGTACTTAGTATGTCAACGTAACAAATAGCCTTTTTTTAAACTTGTAAGTGGGAACACTTATTGTGACGGACGGGAAACTACGGAACCCTACATTGAGCGTGGCCCGACACGCTTCTGGCCAGTTTTTTTTTATGTTTGTTCGCGCATATCTCCGTCGTTTGCCAACTGATTTGAACAATTTTTTTTTGTTTGAAAGGGTAGACTTCCCAAATGGTCCCATTGTCATCAGGTCCAGGATCTGATGATGGTATCATGCCGAAATCGAGGGAACTCCTCAATTTTTATAGAATAACGTATTTTTTTTTAAATTTACTCTAAAACGTAGTTGGGACTCTAACTAAAAAGTAAAAAATAAACAACTTTTTCCAAAAAAAAGATAACCGACTTCTTCGGTGGCAAGGCAACACAATTCGACCGGCAGAAGAGAAGCCACCGACTTCCGAAATAGTTATTTGTGAGCTTTTAGTTTTTGAAGTCGGTTATCTCTTTTTTGGAAAAAGTTTTTTATTATATTTATCTCAAAATGGTATATAGCTAAGCTTCCCAGAGCGAACAACAGGTTCGATCAAATATGTGTACAAACTGTACAGTCATCTTTTTCTTTGAGGTGACAGATGTCTGATGACAGTGGTGACCACCAAGTCTGGTGGGCAGTCAGCTTGCTTGCCATACAACGAATAAACATTCACTAAACTTACGAAAAAAGCTAGCATAATTTTTAGCAACATTAGTGTTGTGATTCCTGATCCTACCACGACATCAGAACACAAACATTAGCGTAGAGAAACTACGTAATACTTCGACTGAAATTTTATTCTTTTGACTTTTTTTTTGATATTTTAAAAACTATATCGTTGGTTCTGGCATCGGTTTTAGAACACTTTATCAAGTTTTTTTTATCAATGTACAGTTTTGACTTTGTTACAATTTCATTAAAACAAGATGAATCATACGACAAAATCAAAATCCTCCACAACTCTTATCACCCTGACCTCCGGTAATTGAAGGGTTAATAGTAAGTGAATAGTGGAAGAAGACGTTGCGTTGACCTTGCGTTAAGTCCACGGTACTTACAACAATGCGTGGCGCAAGTCATGGACTAAGCGTGAAATTACCAAGAATGTCCACCCATTGTTACGATCCTAAAGACCTAGAAACCAATTTTGTGTCCGCGAGTGATTCGCTGATTTTATAGGACTGCACGTGTTTTTAATAGAAAAAAAAATAAGAAGCCAAACGCCGCGCCGCTATAAATATATAAATAAATAAAATCAATTTGAAATAAGAACAATTTATTCCCATTTTAAATTGATTAATTTACATTTCACGCCATTTTCAACTGACTTCGTTATGCGTTTTTTCCGTAAATTAGAAAACGGCTGCAATGTTTTTTATTTTAATGAAAAAAGGTACACTTTTGAGGTGTGTATATTTAATTTAGTAAAGACCTGACATTGATCTTACAAGAAATAGAACGCATGTCGTAATTGGGTTATTGTAAATACTAAAGATATTATGTAGTTATTTGCGGGTTAATTACTTATTCACGATCAACTGATTTACTATGGAACTCCTCATCGGGGTAAAATACACACAGTGAAAATAATATCATACGGAAGATGAAACACATTAGTTGGATGGATTATTTAGTGATACAGTTTCTTAATGGATTTCTGTAAGAAAAAGTAGGCGCACTTAATAAAAAACTTAACATAAGTACATCTTAGTATTTTACAAAAAAGGCTTTAAGCTTCGATCAAGTATACAACTAGATACACAGTTCCATACAAAATGGAACAAAATAGTGTCCGAACTGCAATACGTACTTAGACATTTGTATATCACTTCAAGTATTTACGATAAGGTCTTAGGAGTCAAAGAATTTAATCAAATTTAAACCTTATCTACGTACAATGAGGTTAAAAATAAAACCTGTTTAGTTTGTTACATATCACCTTTGGTTTTAAAAGCAATAAATTTTTATGACACTCGCTGCTACGTCGAACAAGGGAGGAGTGAAGTTGCCTTTGTTAATTTTATTTTTATTTTTATGAAATATGACAAAACAGAAAATAAATGTTCCTATCCCAATTATGTTTTTTTGCTTATTTGAAACTTAGTATAATTTGTTGATCAGGGCCTATTGAGGTTTAAGACAGGAAATTTGCAATAAAACTAAAGAAATATTCACAGCAAATCATTTTTTTTTTCTCACACGAAAAAATAGAAGTGTTGACAACGCTATTGTACAAAAAAATTGGCACGTTCTTATAAAAATTACAAAAAAATCACATATCATATAAAGTATACTTCTAAATGTTATATTATTATGTTATGTTATTAATTTCCTTGAAACAAAGACATACATATCACATACGTGCATATATACATTGCAAGATAAATAAAAGCTTGTAAAAATAAATTAATTAATAAAAAACAACAGCGTCTCTATCATTTCAGAACAGAGTCATCGTATAACCCAAACAAATGATGTTGAAAAACAATGATATGGGTTTGTAAGTTCGGCTAGTGTCTATTCAATTTCAAGGGTTATACTCTCGCCGAATGTCGTTAATATGAACTAAAAAAATGATTTATTATCTTTTCTTGGTCAAATACTAATGGAATTTCATGCATATTGTAATAATAACAAAAGTACTTACCTAAAAAATGACACTCCATATTCCTTTAACGTTCTGGAAGTGTGATTTTTACATTTTTTCACTGAGCACTGCGGCATGTTTACGCTCGGAACGGACAAATGCTACTGAATGAATAGGCAACCCACAACGGCAAGTGGGCGGTCATTTGGTTAGGACGCTTTTCTGTTGTGGATTGTGTATCTAGTTTATACTTGATCGAAGGCTTTAAGTCAACAATAGTTTATAGCTCAAACAATTGAAGAGTACTTAGCAAAAAAGGACATTAAAGTGTTAAAGGATTTTCAACCTTAATGTATCATAATCTTACGCACCTTCCATTGAGGATTCTCCGACAACCTCCCCGCCATGACAGAACCAGCAGTGCCTCCTCCCACCACCACGAAATCATAGCTGTCATCAGGCTGGTCCGTACTGGAGACCCTATTGCAAGGGTCGGCCAGGTCACACCGGCCATTAATGTACGCTTCCAGGATCGTCATGAAGAGCAGGAACTGGCTTGGACAGCCGCTTGAGGACACCATTGAAGGCCCCACTTCTTGTATGGGGCATGCACATGCCTGAGAATAAAGGAAATGGTTAGTTTTTTGGGATTTAAGATGGTGTGTACAGTTTCTGTTTGATTTAGTCAAAGATAACTAAATCTATACGAATATTATAAAGCTTTGTTTGTTGTTTATTTAAATGAAGGCTAAAATCTTAGGTTCGGATTGATAAAATCTTTTTAGACTCCCGACTACGGCATAGCCAAAAGAGGGTTTTTTTTTTGGTAAGTGGGAAATTATCCAATGACTGCTCCCGTCCTAGGTGCGTCGGGAAGGCGTGTCAGACTCTTACTGACTAAAACCCACTCATGTTCCTTCGATTGCCCTTTATGTTCCAGAGTCACGGTAACTATTATAAACATTCCGCAACCCCGAAAAGAGGGTTTTATGAATTTGACAGGCCATACACTATACAGGCCGTATATGTTCGTCTGTTTGCTCTAATACTTAACTACTCATTGATTAAGTAACTAATTACCAATCAAATTTTTAATCCTTCGAAAACATGTGATTTGAGACAATAGAAAGACAATAGCAGGCCGGCAGCCGGCTGTCGGTTGGTCGTTGAAAGGTTAATTAGACATAATATAGTTAGGACATTTAATTTTGGTTTAAACCTTCGAACACACGTGATTCGAGACACAGTAGAAAAACAATCGCAGTGCGAGAGCAGACTGTCGCTTAGTCGTCGAAAGGTTCAATCATTTGGCGTTGATATATTTATTTGGAACTCTAAACTCCAATAATTTCCCACGTTTCATCAACATTAAGGTGCTCCCTCACCGGGAGCATTCTAGTGTAATGTAACATTAAAGATTCGACTTTGATCATTACATTTCAATAATACCTCCCTGACTAACGAGCATTTGCGTGTAATGTAACCAGTAACATATAGATTCGACTTTGAGCATTTCATAGCATAGTCAGACGAAGCGGAGCGCATTGATGTTACAAGTTGTATCAAGATATTACACATTGTATCATATTCATTACAAGGTGCGCATTGTAATGCTCGGTTCTCCTCCTTCACTGATGTAATGCTCAAATCTGTAACGTTACGCGAATGCTTCCGGTGAGGGAGCACCTTTAGAACACAACCTCGACCTCTGAAAATACGGAAATCTAAAGAACAATCGAGGAAACAAATACACACGCAACGGAAGAATTTATTGTCGCAATCAATACAAAGGGTTAATTGTTTATAATGGCATCCACCGATTGACGAAGATTGCTAACACAAGAAGCAAATTATCGGATGATTGAATATAACAGTAAAAACGTCGGTATTTCCATTTGATGGGTTAGATGGAGCTATTATTATCGTAGATGTCTACACACATACTCACATGTGTAATTGTCAAAGAGTTACCAATACTTTTTTAGCTATACCCTTTGGTTTTATCCAAACTCTTTTTAACCGACTTCAAAAAAAAAGTAGTTTCTCTGTTCGACCTGTATGTATGTTTGTCCGCGACTATCTCGCGTTTAGCTGAACCGATTTTGATGCGGTTTTCAAAATAGTATTTGTTACATTCTGGGGAAGGTTATAATATATAACACTAATGGATATCCCGTGGCGTTGCCTGCATTCATGCCTGATTCCGTTTTCTTTCTTGGATTGTAGATTTTCAACGACGATTGTATGTTTGACCGCGATTATCATTTTTTTTGTAAGCTTGTAAGTAGTTTTATTTTAAAAGTTACTCTAAAACGTAGTCAGACATTGGGAGTCTTACTAAAAAGTAAAAAATAAAAAGCTTTTTCCAAAAAAAAGATAACCGACTTCAAAAACTTAAAAACACAAAAATCACTATTTCGGAAGTCGGTGGCAACACAAATCGACCGGCAGAGGAGAAGCCACTGACTTCCGAAATAGTTATTTTTGTGTTTTTAAGTTTTTGAACTTAAACTTTTTTTTTTAATCCCATCGTTGTAAGGATTACTAACTTCGCCTGCCGGGGTTGCGGAATGTTTATAATAGTTACCGTGACCTCGGAACATAAAGGGCAATCGAAGGAACATGAGTGGGTTTTAGTCAGTAAGAGTCTGACACGCCCTCCCGTCGCACCCAGGGCGGGAGCAGTCATTGGATGATTTCACACTCACCAAAAAAAAAAAAAAGGATTACTAACTTTCGTACCTTTGCCATAACGTTTTAGTAGTCTGTGCCTTTACGTTTTATGTCCCTAGGATCAGCGGTTTGAGCTGTGTGTTGAATACAACAATCAGTGAGTCAGTTTACAATTTTATATAGATATAAATATCTGATTGATTGTTTGATACGGTAACTCCTGAAGCTGTAGCCCCACGTTTTAGCAGTTACAATACTTGCCTCGATAACCAATCTTAGTTCGTCAATCATTTTCCGAGAAGAAACTATATTACTTAGTCTAACTGATTCCTTATAAAAATCGTGATGATGGAGTATGATAGTACAAGTTCCCATCATGATTAATGTATAATTAATTACATAAGTATAGGTATCTCAAATAATACATGTATCAATAAGTATAAATCAGCTTAGCTCATAATGAATTTGCTCATAATCTTTGTGAAATCGTGATGATAATGCACCTCAGAACTAAATTACTCATTGTTTTCCTGGTAACTGAGTCAGTGAATAAAATCTATTACACACTAGGAGAGCAGCAATAGATGAAGTTACACATTGGGGAGAGGAATGGCTTCTTGATGTCATATAACATAATCTAAAGTATTATAAAACATTGTGACCTTTTCGGCATTGTAGCCTGGATTGATGGGACTTGATTATATTCTTATAAGCCTCTTAGTAAACACAGCAACAACGGCTCAACCACCATGTGCAAGTAATAAGTGTCTTGGAAGGCATTTTCCTTTTCCCTAAAACTGAACGCGTATGATGCGTACCAAGGTGCGGATTAGGTGATGGACGTACAAGATACGAGTATAATATAATAAACATTACAACATATTATATACGAGTAGTTTACAATAGATATTATTAATGAAACATCCACGATACCATCAGGACGTAACCTAAAAATTACGATAACACTATTACGTAAATTATAGGGTTATTGTTATTTTTAAACTAACTAACCATAACTAACATAAATAGACTATTTTGTTATTATTTAATAAGGAAACGTGACAGACCGTCACATCACGAAATATTAACTACCTACCTATAAAAATATTTAGTTTGTTATGTAATGCATAATTTTATGTTGTTTTAATTTATTTTAAAAGTAAGTATTAAACCTTGTGACTCGAGACACAATAGAAATACATTACATACATATAGCAGCGCGACAGCCGGCTGTTGCTTGATCGTCGAAAGGTGAATTTTATTTTACAACTGCTGTTTTCATTATCTATACATCTATCTATACATATAATAAAATCGTAGGAAAGTCAAAACAGTACATTGAATATTTTTTTAAAAGAATACTTGGGGCGTGATCTACAATCGATACCGAAGCCAAAAATATAGTTTTTAGAATTTTTGTCTGTTTGTCTGTTTGTCTGTTTGTCTGTATGTATGTCCGGGATAAACTCGAAAAGTACTGCATGGATTTAGTTCAAATTTTGCAGGGATATTACTAAGAGGTCGGGTCAAAACATAGGCTACATAGTATCACGCTATCACCTACAGGGGAGGAGCTGGAGCCTTCACGCTGACGACGTCGCGGGCAGCGGCTATCTTCGGAAGTACTCAACGAATTTCAATGTTTTTTTTGTTGTTGTATAGGTATTATGTTGGGCGACACATAGGCTATAACTTATCCTGGAAACTTGAACCCCTGGTGCAGGACCGCAACAGACCAGCTAAACTATAAGAGATACAAAAATGGTATCATAGCAAAAATTGCTTCACGTGATAAGCAATTTCTGTTGAAAGAATAAATTTGAAGATCTGGAACACCTGAGGTGGAACTCCATGAGCCCAGCTAAACTATAACATATACAAGTATGACGTCTTAGCAGGAGTTGTTAAGCTTGATGAGCACCTTCTGTTGACGTATAAAAATTAAAGATCTGGAACCCCTAATGTGGAACTCCAACCTACACCATAACACATCAAATAAGAATGACGTCTAAGCAAAAGTTGTTCGGTCTGATAGGCATTTTCTGGTTTATAAGATCGAAGATTAGAAACATCTGATGAGGCAATCAAAGCCATCACTGATTTCAATGTATAAAATAACAAGCTGGGAGTACCTCCACACGATGAAGGCGGAGAAACATGCATACAAACAGGTCGAACAGAGAACCTACTTTTTTGAAGTTGGTTAAATCCATTAGTGTTATATTCCCCAGAATGTAACGAACACTTTACTGAAAATCGCATCAAAATCGGCTCAGCCAAATACCCATACAAACAGGTCGAACAGAGAACCTACTTTTTTTGAAGTCGGTTCAATGATGATGATCATTTCTTTATCAATTTCATGTTTTAGTACTGAATAAACATTGACTGTTAATACTTTTGTTCAGTATTTATCTGTGTGATTATTGCTTTGTAAGTAATATAAATGTTCATGTCGTTGTATACCTAATTATGATGATGATAATGATGACAGTCCCAGTCGCATGCATCATCTGTTTGCCGTCATCTTGGTGTTTTGTGGAGTCGTGAACCCGGTAGTTTTGTGGGAGAAGTACCGACATCTTCTGTCCGAGGACTTTTTACGAGCTTTGAGTCGTGCTTCTGAAGGTAAAATCGAAGCAACTGATAAACGCATGCTGAACACCTGTCTCAGTTCACTTCAAGATGTGGTCATTTCAATCGGCGGCAAACCACTGGTAGAGTACGGGTTGCCAGCTCCCAATCAAGACCGTGGAAATTGGGAGTACACCGCGGAAACCAATTACGATTCGGGTTTAATGACCACTATCCGAAATGACCACGTCACTAGGTTCACCTCAGAGCAAAAACAAATATATGACACTGTTCTGGAAAGCATTAGGCTCGACCAGGGTAAAATGTTTTTCCTGGATGCTCCTGGTGGAACAAGGAAAACATTCATTATCACTGGTATCCTTGCAGAGGTCAGGAGGCAAGGCAAAATTGCCATCGTCAGGAATTGCTGCTACGCTGCTTTCTGGTGGCAAAACAGCGCATGCAATGTTCAAAATACCCATAGATTTAGAAAACGCTGAAATGCCTGTTTGTAACCCGTAACACTGACAAGGGACAGTAGCGATTTCCGGCAAACACTCCCTGTGGTGACACGGGGGTCTAGGGCTGACGAGGTGAATGCTTCGTTGAAACGATCTTCGTTGTGGTCACTAATTCATAGGCTGCGCTTGACCATCAATATGCGAGCTCAGCTCGGTGGCAATCCACGTGCCCAGGAATTCTCAGATGTCCTTCTAAGTCTCGGCGAAAGCACTCTACCAGAGGAAAGAGGTAAACAGGTGGTGCTCCCAGAGTCTCTCGGTGGAGTGGTGGCCTCCTTAGAAGAACTCATTTGTTGTGTGTATGGGGACATCAGTCGATTACCAAACTAACAGAATTCTTGGGAATGCCAGTGGGCCATTTTAACACCCAAAAATGATCAAGCTGCAGCCATCAACGAAAGCATTCTCTCGGAAATTAAGGGAAGCAAAGTAGTTTATACGTACGTCCATAAACACTGTAGTCGATCGAGATAACGCCACACATTATCCCGTAGAATTCCTAAACTCCCTTACAACAAGTGGACTTACAGCCCACATGTCGGCGTCCCGATCATGCTTCTTCGGAACCTGTCTCCTCCGAAGCTATGTAACGGGACCCGGCTCAAAGTCATCTCACTGCAAAGGAATATAATTGAAGCGAAAATTCTGACGGGTTGTGACGCCACGTATTCCTTTCATACCGCACAACTACTCCTTCTAATTCAAGCGCGTGCGGTTCCCTGTGAGTGTGTGCCTCGCCATGACTATCAACAAGTCGCCAGACGGTGAAGGCTGCGGGTGTCGACCTCAGGACGAGCTGCTTCTCACACGGGCAGCTGTACGTCGCTTGCTCCCGCGTCACGAGTCCTGATTCTCTGGCTGCTGAGAGCAAATTTTAAAACTACAAACGTAATTTACAGAGAAGTTTTGCAATTCACAATCGTAAATGCTTTTTTAAATCGTGGAATGTAGAAAAAATTGCTCAAGTGCGTGTCAGGCCACGCATAGAATAGGGTTCCATAACGAAACACGTCGCATTAACAATTTAACAACGATTTTATCTGAGCCGTTGTAGCTTTTTTTTAAGGTTCAATCCAAGGACTACCATCATTATTTTTTTTTTCGAAACATCCGTTTAAATTTGAGAGAGAGGGGAGACTATTTTGACAAAAAAAAAACGCCTGAACGTTAAATATCTTTTGTTGTTTGTTTGTCTGTATGTATGTCCGGGCTAATCTCTAAAAGGACTGCATGGATTTACTTAAAATTTTGCGTGAATATTACTTAGAGGTCAGGTCAACATAATTATCACGCTATCACCTACGGGGGTGGAGCTGAAGCCTTCACGCAGACGACGTCGCGGGCAGCAGCTAGTATAATCTATATACATACAATAAAATCGTAGAAAAGTCAAAACTGTACATTGAATATTTTTTAAAAAGAATACTTGAGGCGTGATCTACAATCGATACCGAAGCCAAAAATATAGTTTTTAGACTTTTTGTCTGTTTGTTTGTCTGTATGTATGTCCGGGATAAACTCAAAAAGTACTGCATGGATTTAGTTCAAAATTTACAGGGATATTACTAAGAGGTAGGGTCAAAACATAGGCTACATATTATCACGCTATCACCTACGAGGTCGGAGCTAAAGCCTTCACGCAGACGACGTCGCGGGCAGCAGCTAGTTACTTATAATCTTACTTAACTGTTGTTCTTACAATCAGCATATCTACGAGAACATTTGGAAAAAATCATGTATGAAATTTCGTTGTCGACTGAATGGAAATAAACTAAATCTACACATCATTAAATCACATGTAAATACGCAAGCAGTAGCTCTACCATGAGTTTGCATCGACAAATTCGTTAGTCTCTGTAAGCCAATTGTATGGAATATACAATAATTCATGGTCTTTCTTTTATTTTTGACACTATGTTATTTAGCAAAAAATAATCCTGGCCTTTCGATCGGTAGGATAAAACTACAGGCTGATTAATTTTCTCGAGTAACAGGTTCGATTTCCGGTTCAACTATGTAATTATTAAAATATCTATGAATGCAGTTAAAAATGTTTTAAAAATTCAAATAACGTCTTCTTTCAGTAAAACGTTCTATCTACAAGATTTAAGGTACTTTCCCTCCATGTGGCATAGCCGTGGGACACCCTGTATAAGGCGTACACCACATTAGGCGCGCACGATCCTCGGGCGTGTGAGCAGCGCGCGCGCCGCGCCGCGTGCGCGCTTCGAGCGCGTTTCGTAAGCGTCGCGTGTTGCCGACGTGTGTGCAGCGTGTTCGCGGCGCTCGTATTGACGTTTAACCCCTAGTAAGGTCAGTCACAATTAGGACAGTGCCGTGTTAGCTCACGTCTCGTAACTGTTTTATAACAAAATGGATTCCCAATAATGTCAACTTTGCTATACTGAAAGAAATAAGTATAAACGTCTTTGGCATAGTTCACTAAGGTCTTTCTGTTTACAAGAGAGTGATAACTATATTTCGTCCTCGTGGAGTAATAATTTCCGTTCCCGAGGGATTTCCGGGACAAAAACTATCCTATGTCCTTTCTCGGGACCCAGACTATATCTGTACCAAATTTCATTTAAATCGGTTCAGTGGTTTAGGCGTGAAGAAGAGACAGACAGACAGACAGGCAGAAAAAAAAATTATACGGATTGCATACGTAAAAAAATCGTGAAAAGCATTTTTATGATTATTTCCGAATGCCGAGTGCAAAACTTTTAGAAAAGTAAATAAAAGTAACTTAAGGGCCAGCCAGCGCAAACCACTGGAGGCGTGGCGGAGCGTATTTCCTTGAAACGCGCGGGCGGATTCTGCGGGCTTCGAGCGGCGCCAAGAGCCCTTGAGAGCTTTTGAGCACAGAGGAGCACGGCCGGCGGCGCGCAGCTACTCCGAGCGCGACCATGTCATTTAGTGCTGATCGATACTTTGCACAGACAACTCGCTCTCGTTCGTAATGGATGTAGACTGGGACATGATTATTATTGCTGCGATTGCAGAAGAAGAAAAATGGAAAAGAAATGCAGCGTAGCAATGCAGCGGAGCGCAGAGCAGCATGGCGGCGACTGGATCACTCGCGCGCATGCTCTTGTAGTAGCTTATGAAGGCGCTCCGAGCGCCGCATGCAAATTTATTCTTTTGTAGACCGTATGTCAAGGTAGTTATGGTTTATATTCAATTGTTATCTTCAATTGCGCTCCGCGCCTCTAGCGGTGTGCGCCTGGGCCTTAGAAGACGTAATTGAAATTATATTATAAGGAACAAAATTTTAAGTTTAGACTTCCTATGACACCTGAAGAAAAGCTGGTTATAACAATAAGGTAAGCAGCCGAAGGGGTAAGAACACACGTCACACGCCGGCAACTCAAACTTTTCTATAACAACTCATGGTAGGGGTAGATCCGGACGGTGCGCAGTGCGCAGGCGTCGTACGTCAAAGATTGTTTAGGAAAAAGATTCATTATTGTAACTTAGCTGCTTTTTGTAATGATAATGACTTTAGTCGGGTTTTCATTTTCTTATACCTACTGCATTCATTCAATGAGAACAGAAGACAAATAACATTATAACAATAATTGTTATTCCAATGTAAGCTCGGTTTATTTTAGGATCAAATAATTTAGACTTTTGTCATTTCCGAAAAGAAATGTTACTAAAATGTTATTATTGTAAGGTAATACCACGATAATATTCACGATGATTATTGTTTCTTGGACGTAGTTAGGGTTCCGTACCAAAATGGTACAAAAAGAACCCTTGCGGTTTCGTCACGTTTGTCGGTTAGTGCTTAATTCCACTTTAAACCTTCAAAGTTATGTGATTCGAGACAAAATGATAAAGACAATAACAACCCGAAAGCCGGCTGTCGCTTGGTCGTCGAAAAGTTAAAGCGCATTTTACATTTGTAAACACATCAGCAATTGATGCGATTTGTAAATTGACTGTCTTATCATACTAGCAAATAGCGAGTCCTTGACCTTTCAACGACCAAGCGACAGTCCGCTGTCGGGCTACTATTTTCTTTCTATTGTATCTCCAATCACATGTGTTCGAAGCATTCATACGCTACGAACACGCCGCGCATGCTCAGCGAATTTTTTGTGGGCGTACAGCGAGATCACCGCGATAGCTCTGTATTTTCTGCGATAACACACGCAACAAAAACGTTGTGATTTTTCCGCGACGTCTTTGCTGTGCAACAGTGGTATGCTCTTTCCGCAGCCGCTCGCAAAACGCTAGTGTGATAAAGCCCTAACCGTCACACAACTGCCAAAGTACGATAGCTAGGTAGACGCGGAGGACAGCTAAGACAATGTATTCGTTTGTCATGGCATGGCCTAAATAATCTTAACCAACAAAATACTGAAAACTTTTATCTAATGTATTGCACACAGTTATTTATTTACACTGATTACCTACCTATAAAAAGATAAACAAGTAGATTATTTATGTAGGTTAATTACAGATGAAGAAATCTGTATAAAATGAAATGTTTAATCAAGTTTATTTCTCACCTCTGGATCCCTTATCATGTTGCCGAGTTGGGCACTGAAACAATATAAATTATAACAATTATAAGCTTGTATATAATTAAAAGTACATAAAAGTAAGGGTAGTGACGGAAGCTGTGTATCATCGACACTATATTCCCGGACCTTCACTATTACGAAATAAAACAAAAAAAAACTAGTCTAGAGTTACTACTACTCAATAAGATCCTACTATTCAACAATAAAATACGAGAATAAATTAAAAAATAATAATAGTTCGACGCTTTACAGAGACCCCGCAGGGCATAGGCGGGCGGTCGGAGAGTATGTGTTTGGCACGCAGATTTTACCGTTGTACTCATGGGTATGATTCCCCTTTTTTAAACTGTAAGTACTGTCAATGTCACACGGGAAGTCAATGGGTCAGTATTCTAAGGGCCTATTTCACCAACTCCAAGTAAAGTGTCAAGTAAGCTAATCATTGGTTAAAGTCACCCGTGACTACACATGCCAATTTCACCACCTTCAAGTAGCACTACTTATAAGCTTAACTGGCCCGTAACTTACTAGCCACCTCATCTGCCCAATAGAGTCTTTACTTGGCGGTTAAAAATATTTGCCACGTGTTTAGAACGGTTGTTCTTTTGTGCGATCCCTTTTTTTTTAAACTTGCACGACCATCTGGTCCCAAACTAAGCAGAACTTGTATTGTGGTAACCAGACAACTAAAAAATGAAATGATGATTCGTAGACGAGAATTGTTTTTTAATTGCAGTAATGACTTTATACTTTCAGTACCGTGTCAACCTAAATACATTTCTAAGCTATGCTGCCCCTTTGTGGTATGGGGAGCAGTTTATAATGGAAATGTATAGCTTAACCTTTCAACGACCAACCGACAGCGGGCTGTCGCGCTGCTATTGTCTTTCTATTGTGTCTCGAATCACGTGTGTTTAAAGGTTTAATAAGGTCTCAGGCCTACCTAAACTTTATACCTACGCTCCGTTGCGTCAACTATTTATTTTAGAAATCAATCCGTCTCAACTAAAACACTTTAGCGTTAATAAAAAATAGACTTTATCAACGTTAAAGTGCGGCTGATAATCGTAGTAGTATAAACAACAGAATGCCGTGTTGTAAAAAAAATATTACCCTATTGAAACTCACAAAAAAAAAACAAAGAAGCTAAAAAAAAGACACGAATGTCAAAGTCAACTGCAAATGACGTTTGTCGAGAGACAATTGACGTAATATTGAACGAATGAGACGTATGATCTTGACATCATTCAGTTAAACCAATGAGTTACTACTTGAAGCTTTGTTTTCGATGGTGAAATTGACAGAAGATACTCATAGCTTTTACTTGCCAGTTAACGCTAATTGGGAATTAACTAATCAACACTTTACTTGAAGATGGTGAAATAGGCCCTTAATCTACATTACATTTTTATAAGAAAGTCGTGTTAGTTACACATTTTATAACTAAAGAACGGCAGAACCGATTTGGCTGAAAATTGGTGGGGAGGTAGCTTAGGGCCAGGGGACGGACATAGAATACTTTTTATCTTCTTTTTTTGTTTTTATCCTGTTTCCGTGGGACATGACATAAAACGTAGTTTCGAGTAAACTTCGAGCGGAGTGGTAACCAAAAATCTGATATATAACACAACCGTGGAGGAAAGCTAGTAATTTAATATGCTTGTACTAATTTTATTGATTGATTTTCTCGCGTCATTGATTTTCTCACGTCAGGATTTACACCAAAAATATGTTTCTTTTTTTGGTGAAAATCCTGATGATAATACCCAATCCCAGGACAAGCGATACGTTGCGGAATTTGTTCGAAAGAGTTACCGCGGCCCTGGAACGTAAATGGCATTAGAAGGAACACGGGTTAGTAAAAGTCTGACACTCCCTTCCGCTTCACCCAGGGCGGAAGGAGTCACTTGATGATGTCTCATCCATAAAAAAAGGACATGCGATAAGGATTGCGAGCGATTTCAAGCCTTGTGAGAGTTAACCGGTACAATACCGGTCTTATACCGCTATATTTTATTACATATTTTTATTGACATTTAATACGGTGGCTTTGTTGACATAATTACCTACTTTTGTGGTTCATTGTCCCCTCAATAATGTAGGTTAACCACATAATATTTTAATTGATGTAAATATACAGTCAAAATTCGGAAGGTTGTCTACACTGCTATGTGAACAATACGCTATGGACTAATTTACAATGTTAAAAACTCGACTTTGAACCTGTAATTGATAAATCTAAGACATATTTTTTATAAAACCTATCTTTTTATTAGTCCTAAGCATCGGATTTGTTTTTAATTTACTGTAAAATTGGATTTTTAATTGCTTTAAAATCAATAAATAGTTAGTCAATAGGGTTGCTAGTTTGTGACGTCACAAGCTGGTATTGGCATACAAAGTCTATAGGAGAGTTGCGTTTTGACAGCTCATAAAAAGTACGTCAATTGATAATGGTGTCAAATACCGGATTAGGCCAAGGTAAAAAGGTTTTTTTAGGAATAAGGAAGACCCTGCAAGTCTAATCTTATAACAGCTATGCTCTTCAATATTTTTTCATTTTATAATATTCGTTTACTGATAGGCTTATGTTATTGTCTTATCAAGGGCCATGGTAATATTGTGGTCTTATCAATAAGCCGGGCTTTTCTATAAAGGGCACACCATTGAGTTAAACATCGTACCGAATATATCTCGGTCATAATATGATTATAGGTACCTACCTAAGCTAATAGATGACAACCCATCCATACTAATATTATAAATGGGAAAGTGTGTCTGTCTGTCTGTCTGTATGTTTGTCTTTCTTTCACGGCAAAACGGAGCGACGGATTGATGTGATTTTTTTAAGTGGAGATAGTTGAAGGGATGGAGAGTAACATAGGCTTCTTTTTGTCTGTTCCTAACGCGAGCGAAGCCGCGGGCAGAAGCTAGTACAGAAATACAAAAGAGGTCCTCTGACGGGCCTGTTGATCTAGTAGTTAGTGATCCTGACTACCAAGCCGGAGCTTGTGGGGTTCGATTCCAACCCGGGACAAGCTTTGTTCTACGAGCATGATTGTTTGTTCTGTGCCTTGGTGTAATTTATCTATAGTATACACGAGTTTACTAATTAAATAGATTAGTACCGTATTTATAAATAATATAAGTGGTTATCAGTTGTCTGGTTACCATAGTACAAGATCAGCTTAGTTTAGGATTAGATGCAAGCCGTGTGTATTCAGGACATTCATATTTTTTTTTTGACGGGCCTGTTGGTCTACAGGTTAGTGACCCTGACTGCTAAGCCAGAGGTCGTGGGTTCGATTCCCACCCAGGACAAACTTTGTGTGATGAGCATAATTGTTTGTTCTGTGTCTGGGTGTAATTTATCTATAACATGTATGTATGTATAAATTATTTAAGTATGTGTATCAGTTGTCTGGTTACCATAGTAGAAGCTCTGCTTAGTTTGGGATCAGATAGTCGTGTGTGAGTTGTCCAAGAATATTTATTTTATTATTTATTTGCTGCAAAAGGCCACCAAGGCATAGCACATCGAATTATACTCAAGTCAGTTGGTGTAGGTCTTGTGCCAGTGAGGTCTTCGACCACAGAAACTGGTCCGAGATTATTGCCCAGAGACAAGCAGTTATTATCCTAGAGAAATGTAATATTAAAATTTCCTGTTGGAATCTATTATTGCGGTAAAACTTACATATTTTAGTACTAATGTGAAATTAGCTGTAGCGTTATAGGCCGGTTTTTGAAATCGTCAGATATCTTTTTTTAACAGAGGACTCTCTGTGAAGAAACAAAACTTTTTTGGAACACATCAGAACTTGACAAGCTAAGTACCCTTGAATTTTAACAAACAATGTATATTTTTTCTAAAATTCACCCTTTTGATAAAACTGTGCCAGCTATTTAATATCCATACTAATATTATAAATGGGAAAGTGTGTCTCAAAGTCAAAGTCAAAGTCAAATCGTTTATTTCCATTAGGCCATGAAGGCACTTTGGAACGTCAATTACATTAAAATAGTTGATTCTAGTTGCCCTAGTCTGTCTGTCTGTCTGTATGTTTGTCTTTCTTTCACGGCAAAACGGAGCGACGAATTGACGTGATTTTTTAAGTGGAGATAGTTGAAGGGATGGAGAGTAACATAGGCTACTTTTTGTCTCTTTCTAACGCGAGTGAAGCCGCAGGCAAAAGCTAGTATACATATAGTATTATTTCTAAAAAAAAAACAACTAGCCCTCAGGAGCTAAAAAAACAAAATACGACACCGACTTCCGAATTTTAAGTTGGTTTTTGTTTAAGTTTTCGACTTAGGTAAATGCTTATAATAAACTTTTAATTACAAGACGAAAACGTACTCAAAATGAAAACTATTGAGCCAAACTACTAAACTGTAATTTTTATATGGGACCAAAATGTCCACTATACTGCATCAAACTTAAAAAAAATCAAGTAAATCTGATCAAAAATCTAGCGTTATCAGTGTAAGTACATAATACATAAAAATATATAAACTCTTTTTTAAATTCGGTTAAAAAGCGTATAAATATTGTAAGATCTATGTTGTATATACCTATGTATCACTAATAAACTTAATTAATTTGAAAAAAACGCGTTGTTTGTTCGATTTTATTATACTTAACCCTTATACTGTCGGAGGCGCAGATCTACGCGAGACACAATGCTTTGTAATTGTTCATTCAATTACGACAGACCACCGGTTAAAAGTACAAATTATAGATCCTTCGTTTCAGAGTGGGACGACCCCTTGGCCAGTATTTATTAAAATGGGACTTTCGTTTACAATGGTTATCGTTTTATTATTGGCAAACATGTGCAAGACAAAAGGCAACTTTCGCTCATTCCGCTTTTACGATTCTACTCAGGTGACACTTTCCATGTTTTCTTTTTACAATATTCTCAACCGCAGTATTATCGGCGACTGAGCGTAATTTATAAAAAAAAAATCACTGTACAGTCAGCAAAGTATATAAGTATACAGGGCCGTCATCTACAATTGAGGTTTTCTTGAAAACCAATAAATGTATTCAAATTTAACCTAATTGAAGAACTAGTTATTTTTTACTATAGTTTAAATTTTTATTAGAAAATATCCGTGGGTTTTTAAGAAATCTTAAACTGTATCTGACGGCCCTGTATACTTATATACTTTGCTGACTGTACATAAAAAAATAATTTTTAGATTTTTTGAAACGGCTAACGCCTCGCGATAACGGCTAGCGATTTTGAATTAATTTGTTACATCTTATACTTACTATTAAAAGAACATGATGGGAGGCTATATGCAACATTTAACGATACTCTGTATACATTTACGATAGCAGCAGTCTTAAGCAAAAGCTGATTTAAACCTTCGAACACACGTGATTCGAGCGAGACACAATAGAAAGACAACAGCAGCGCGACAGCCGGCTGTCGGTTGGTCATTGAAAGGTTAATAAATATTGGGATATAGAACGAAAGTGTCGGGGCTAAAAGTTAAGACCGAGATACATAAAGATATACCAAACGCTTTAGCTAAGCAATACTTCGGACACAGTCACACAACTGTCAAGCTTATCATCATCTCCCTAGCCTTTTCCCAACTATGTTGGGGTCGGTTTCCAGCCTAACCGGATTCAGTTGGATACCAATGTTTTACGTGAAGCGACTGCCCACCCCATAACCCCACTACACGACATTTACGTCACACAGGCTCTGTCAAACTACGATTGCAAAATAGAGCTAAAAGATAATCCCAAAGTAATTTCTACGTAACATATATTTATCTCGATATATGGGTTAAGAGCTCCCCTCATTTCATACACTTTTTCGCTGTGTTTTGGTACCGAAATATTGTTAAAAACGTGTTGATTACTTAAAAATATATTTCACATTAATTTTTAGAACAACTATTATCTCGTTACTGCCCAGAACTTAATATACTAATTTTATCTAAATCCAAGTACCTTAAATATTTCCATTTTCAAATAATAACAATTATTATTGTCCAAATCCACAAAATATATTCCTAAAGGAAGTCAATAATAATCATTATCATCAATATTCACCTTAAATATTCCTATCACTATTATCACAAGAACACTATCACAAAAATCACAAATAAATAAAATAAATAAATAAAATACTCTACACTCATTGGATACGCGCACGTGAGAAGACGCGCGGTCGACAACGCGCACTGCGCTTGCGCACCTTTTGTTTATATGGAGAAGAGACGATTGGCCCGAGGACTGAGGACTGATACACACTGGTGATTTGTATAGGATTTCTGCAAGTTTTTAACTAAGTATGCTTTGGGGTAAATAACTGTCAAGGATATTTGCTATGTTCAATGTTGTAATTTCTCTTCAATCTTTCAAATAGATCGAACAAACAGCATTGCGCTAGACGCGGTTTCGAACGGACGTAAAAAATAAGTAGAGCCTAGAAAAATTAGAACCATCCATATGTATTAGTTTGAGCTCGAAAATACAAAATTAAGTACATTTATTGATTATGTATAGATTTTTCAGTAAAAGGATGTCATCAATTTTCAAATAAAATTTAAAAATTAATCGATTTATTTCTTTTAATGATATGTAAATTAGACCTAATTATTCTTCCATTAGTAGTTTTAACTGACGATTTAATGAATGGCAATAAAATCCGTTAAACCCCGGTTTTTTTGGTCGTGTTACCTCCCAAACTGCATTAATAAGGGATGGGTTTCGGAACAGTGTAGGAAAGGATTCCAATAACATCTATAAAAAAAAGCCAATGGTAAGAACCCAGTGGAAGAAGATATTCTTGTCTGAAAGGAGACAATTTTTTTTGTTCGGGGATTAGGCCCACCACAAATTGTGGCATTTATTAATGAAATGCACGTTAGTTTATTCCTTATAATCTCTAGATTACAGTGGCAATATTAGCAAAACTCTAAGTAACCGGAATACTGGGAAATACGACAGCCAAAACATGAGTCTCATAATGACCTAAAATCTCACAAGAGCGATTATTTCATGAGTGAATAGGTTTCCTAGGTATTTTATGTTAGAATAGTGCACTTTCAATAATAATATAGGTGTAAATGACATAAAAACCTGGCTTTGGTGTGATTTTTTTTCGATTATTCTTTTACTGTGGACGCCAATGCTTTTATAAGTAAAGTTGTTGCACATTTCGTTGAAATCGAGCTGTACAATTGTTACAACAGCTTTATATATTATGCACTGTATCTCCAGAAGCCATTTTTCTAACATCTATTGAATAAAAATACGAAAAGAACAGAAGAAGCACTTATCTGACTATCTAGAAAACTGTTGGAAACTATTAGGCTAAGTTTACATGACCGCGAGAAGCCGCGCGTCGCCGCGTGGTTGAGGCCCTGTCCAGTAAGGCGAATTCGCCGCGATTCGACTCGCGCGAATTCACTCGCGGGTAGGCAAGATACTAGGCACCAATACATCGCGTCCACAAGCATCGCGCGACTAATAAACTCGCGCGTGACTCGCGCATAATGCGCGCGTGACTCGCGCGTAATGCGCGCGTGACTCGCGCGTAATGCGCGCGTGACTCGCGCGTAATGCGCGCGTGACTCGCGCGTAATGCGCGCGAGTCGAGATACTAGGGCCGCCTTGTTGCGTCCAGATTTCGCGCGAATTTCAGAGCGAGTGCACGTATAAAAGAGAAAGAGAAGGAAATACGACTCGCGCGTACGCACGCTCTATACGCGTAGACTCTGGACGCAACACTCGCGCGTGTTACGCGCGAGAGAATCGCGGCGAATTCGCCCTCCTGGACAGGGTCTGAGGCGTTCGCATGATGATGTGCATACCAGTCCGGATGTCAATGTTGCTTGAGGAGGGGGCAATTTGCTTATGGATTTTATACCGAAGGCTGAGTCGTCGCAGAAAATGACAAAGGAATGAAAGTCTTTCACTTAAAATAGGATGCAAGAATGCTTTTCAACGAACGTAGAACGCGCGGTAATGTCTACGATAATTGCTGCTTACTTTGGTGATTGGTCTTGTACCGCGCGGTTAGTGGTACAGAGCGGTTTCGCGCGGTCGTATGAACTTAGCTTAATAATGTAGTCTGTCAGTGTCAAACTGATTGAAACTGTACCACAGAGCATCTACAACGGAATGTTAAATAGGTACGTTTTGTTTCACATAATAATATTTAAATTCACGTTGAAATAAATGTAAAAACGCTCCTCAACATGCATTTTTCCGTAATAGTTTTTTACTATTATTTCATTATTCCCGTTAGATATCTATATAATTTTTAGTGGGTTAGTTATAATAAGGTGATGACTTGTTTCATGCGTAAAATTATTAATAAACGTAACCGTTTAATAGTGGGACCAAAAAAAATTGTCTCCTTTGTGTCGCCTGTCCAGGTTTTTGACAGATCGCGAAATGATGAGAGAAACGTCGTTAGAAGACATCAGACAATTTTTATACATTGGTAATCCCAGAAAAAACTTGCGCGGCCAGATCTAGAAATATTCCTATCAGCTTCTCAATAATAATAACTTCACTTACTAATAATTTTGAGTAAAACTAAATAAGTTTTTCTCGTGTATGTATGTGTCACGTAAGTAACTAAAATGAATTAGGCGACGCGACCGTTACATATCAAAATTAGAACTAAGATCGCGTAGACGGCGCGTTTTGTTCCACGCGCGCCTCAAAGAGAAGGAGTCAGCACAGGAAGGGGCCCAACAGGGTCAACGCCTGCCGGGGTTGCGGAATGTTATGTTTATAACAGTTACCGTGACCCTGGAACATAAAAGGCAATCGAAGGAACATGAGTGGGTTTTAGTCAGTAAGAGTCTGACACGCCCTCCCGCCGCACCCAGGACGGGAGCAGTCATTGGATGATTACCCACTCACAAAAAAAAAAAAAACTAAGATGTGTTTGTTTGAGTGTTGTTTAAAAGAATACATGGATTTTTGACATTTTACATTCTGATGCGACGTTTTGTAAAGATGCTTCTTCATGCAGGACAATACTCCTGCCTTAGTTTGTTTGGCGCCTGCAACTCTACGTTACTGGCTTGTCTGGTTCTGTACCTGATTTTTATTTGTGGCTGTTTTGTTCTTACAAAACATCAGGTATCTGTGTAAATAAAAATCAGGTATGTATCTCTTGACACATATTAGAAACCATATAGGATTCCATTAGACCTTCTCCATTGTGGAGAAGGTTACAATTATTTTATAGGTGTTTTTACTGTGCATGACACTTTACAACTGCGGTTTAACTAGCCCTCATAAGTCATAACTTTGATAACACAAGCCTTGTCATAATCAGTTCACTAACGATGGACGGAAGATTTCCCGCATTACATATCACTGAAAAAGTTTAGGTATTTTGCAATTTGCATATTTGCATTAGTCATAAAACTTTCCTTGAATGTATATCTAGAATAACTGTCCCCCGTGAAATCACCCGCGTTAGGTTTTCGGTTACTGCACTGCTCTGCACCCGTGGGTCATAGCGTGATGTTATTTAGCCTATATGTTTTCCTATTGCTGTATTACTTTGGTTACTTAAGCTTTATCAAAAAACGTTCAGTAGTTTTTATTTGAGTGTTGTTTAAAAGAATACATGGATTTTTGATATTTTACATTCTGAGGCGACGCTTTGTAAAGATGCTTCTTCATACAGGATAATACTCCTGCCATAGTTTGTTTGGCGCCTGCAACGCTACGTTACTGGCTTGTCTGGTTCTGTACTGATTTTTATTTGTGATTGTTTTGTAAGAGATATATAAAAAACTAGCTTCGGCCTGCGGCTTCGCTCGCGTTAGAAACAGACAAAAAGTAGCATATGTTACTCTCCATCCCTTCAACTATCTCCACTTAAAAAATCACGTCAATCCGTCGCTCCGTTTTGCCCTGAAAGAAAGACAAACAGACAGCCCAAGTAACACAGAAAGCATTTTAACAAACGAAAATTAAACTTATGTAAAACTTAAGGCCCGTATAAACTTTTATATAAGTTCACCGAGCATCTTGTCGCTTTATATTGGCATTTCAAAACCGTTTAGATGCTTTATACTGTATAACGGTTGGATAATGGTATATCAAAATGCTTTTGTGAAGCCTTTAGTTTCAGTGCAGCAAACCACAATGCTGTTGTACAGCTTTCAGCTGTTTTTAGTGCATTTGGATTTACAGTAGCATTTTTAAGTAGTAAATAAATGCTCAATGTTGTTTAATAGCATAAATATGAACCATTATAATGTCACGAAAATCCTCTGTACAATTTTAAGCTGTTTTAAGTGCCTTAGGGTCTACAATAACATTTTAAAGTAGTAAGATAATGCCTAATGCTGGTTAATAGCATAAACTTGTATCATTATAATGCACCGAAATTCGTTAAACGGCTTTGAGCTGTATTTAGTGCCCTTTGTTGTGTAATAGCACATCTAAGTGCTAAGTAAAAGCCTAGTGCTGCTGAACAGCATGAACGTGAACCTATGTGATGCTTGTATTTTTAAAGATTAACCGAGTGCTGTTGTACTGCTAACAGCTCTTTAAACAAATACATGTGAGTTATTGAAATGCGTAAAGCTGCATAATACATTCAATTTACTGCATTCGTAAAACCATTTGTCGACATCAGTGTGTATTGCGTAACCGTGTGTTTAGCATACGTTTATAATGAAGCTGGTCAAGTGCGAGTCGGACTCGCGCAACAAGGGTTCCGTAAAATGGACACCTACATTCATCAACAATATTTGAAAAAAAAAATAACTACATATTTCCGGATTTCGGACTTTACTTTTGCTACATGACATTGCCGATCAACTGATGAGGCCTAAGTTATTGAGATTTGTCACAAATGTACAGGGTGAATAATTATATCTGTATTCTGTTATGTTTGTGTGTTTTTATACCTACGTTGGATATTGAAAAATATATTATCTTCAATATCCATCCATTCGGATTTAAGTTGTACAAAAATTCTGAAATGGGTTTCATTGTTTTGCTCAAAGATCCCCAAAATTTTGCAATTTGCATATTTGCATTAGTCATAAAACTTTCCTTGAATGTATATCTAGAATAACTGTCCCCCGTGAAATCACCCGCGTTAGGTTTTCGGTTACTGCACTGCTCTGCACCCGTGGGTCATAGCGTGATGTTATTTAGCCTATATGTTTTCCTATTGCTGTATTACTTTGGTTACTTAAGCTTTATCAAAAAACTTTCAGTAGTTTTTGCTTGAAAGAATAACAAACATCCATAATTACAAACTTCTACATTTATAAAATTATAATAAGGATAATTATTTCCGTTTTTGTAAGTGAAAAAGAGTGGCTGGGTTTTTTTAGACTTTGTTACTTTCATTCTGAAACTGCAACCCGCAGCGTCGCGCACGTTAATAAAAAAAACCTCAAAGATTTTCATAAAACTAATCCTTCCTTAATTTTACCCTCTTAGAAGAACTCTCCTTAGTAGATGCATAAAACATTACAATAATTGAATAATTAAAATAAGACACCTTTCGCAAAATATGAGCTCATGTTAGTCGGGATGATGCAAGGATTCTAACAATACATTTTAATTCGGTCGTTTAGGTTTTTCGAAGGTATAGTGGAATAAAGAAACTCATATAAATAGCTACTACTATAGGCATACATAAATTAACCCCGGAAAATAACGCTCTATTTTGCGGCTTTTCGTGTAAAAAATCGCCTCATTTTGCGGGTTGTCGTATAAAATAACTCTATTTTTTGCGGGTAGTCGTATAGCAATAACGCCACTTTTTGCGGGCAGTCGTGTAAAATGACGACTCTTTTTGTGGGCGTATAAAATAACACTCCTTCTTGCGGGTAGTCGTATAGCAATAACGCCTCTTTTTGCGGGCAGTCGTGTAAAATTAAGCCTCATTTTGCGGGCCGTCGTTTAAAATAACTCTCCTTATTGCGGGTAGTCGTATAGCAATAACGTCCCTTTTTGAGGGCAGTCGTGTAAAATAACGCTTCTTATTGCGGGCAGTCGTGTAAAAAGGTACCCGTTCAGGTTCATAACAGTTTAGGCTTTAAGTGGATGAGTTACACAAGTAATAATTATAGGGGTGATCGGTAATACGATACATTCCAGTTACAGAATGAAAGTGCATGTTTGCAGTAGAATTAGGTAGTCCATTTTGTGATGAGCATGATTATTTGTTCTGAGTCTAGGTATACTTACTTTCCGGGGTTGCGGAATGTTTATAATAGTTACCGTGACCCTGGAACATAAAGGGCAATCGAAGGAACATGAGTGGGTTTTAGCAGGCGTCCGTCACTCGCTCAAGGCCACGCGTTTTATGCCTACCGCTTCGCGTATCGTCGACGATACAACGAACACCGGGTTGTCGCGCGCCCGGCTGAGTGCTCGCGCGTCACGGGTACAGCGCTGACTATCAAAATGCCGAAACCACGTAATTATTGTGTGATTATTGTGCAATTCCCCTGTTTCCCAATTCTCCTGTTTCCCTTTTGATTATTTATTAAAATTATTCACGCGGTTTTGGATATTTTCGACACTAAAATATAATAATCGGGAATTCAAGGAACGAAAAATATGCATCAGTCATTTTATTAAACTAAAAAATATTTGATCAACAAATAAAAAACAAAAATGTTTTTCTAATACATTCGTTTTATTACAATTATCATCATACGTATAACCCTAGGACATTTGCTGGATGGCACGCACACACGTTTATTGCGCGGCGGGCAAAAGAATCTCAACTCTCTTTGTGCGTACTTATGGTACATTTCTCCTCGCTGCAAACAGCTGGTATTATTATTATGATTTTGTAGGCTAATATAGCGTAGGTATTTTAGTTTTTGTATTGGAGTGAAGTATCTGTTACGTAGTAACTATTTATTAATCTGTGGTTTTAGTCAGTAAGAGTCTGACACGCCCTCCCGCCGCACCCAGGACGGGAGCAGTCATTGGATGATTTCTCACTCACCAAAAAAAGTTATACTTACTTTATCTATAACTATGTATGTATTTATAAATTATATAGGTATGTGTATTGGTTACCATATTACCTACAAGCTTGGTTAGTTTTCCCAAGTTTTATGTTTATGTATCTGTTCAAGATCTAATAAAACCCCATTTTATAGTTAAAATGTATCCTTGCAGTGATTCATGCGGGCTTATATATTTTCTCATTTATATACATAGACCTGCTTGGCTAAGCTGTAAGGGATAAACATAACATTATTTTTAATTTATTTTATTTAATTTTAATTAGTTTTATGAACCACCGACTGTGCCAAATAGACATTTTAATTTATATCTTCTTTCTTTCTTTAAGTTGTAAAGAGTGAATCTATATAATATTCGTAAGTTTTTCCGAAAAGATGGCAGTCGTATTTTCTCTGCTTAAGCTTATTAACATTCATCACATTACGTAGAACATATATGGTGGCAAGCAGTACCTGGGTTTTACCAATTTCCGAAAGGTTGTTTCTTGTTGGACCTTTGTCACAAAAGGTTTTAAAAAATAATTAATATTAATAATATAATATGTTTTAAGAGAACAAACAGACATATTATGTCTGTGTATTGTACGTTTGTCTGTTTACCAAGCAAATATGTTTGGGTCTACACATACCGGTCACAACTTCATATACTGAGTAGGTAGGTGCTATAAACAGTAAGACCGTTCGTCACTGAGGACGATGTGACGGCGCCGATGTAGCGATACATAAATAATCTTATTCTCGATGACGTGACGGTCTTAGGCCGCTTGTCCACCACCGCCGTCACAGTTACGTTACCGTAAATGAGATTATTTTGGGCTGAGTTAATGTGACGTGAAGAGACTCGCGGCTAAGGTAAATGTATGTATCTAAATGTGCTATGGTGAATGTATAAGGTGGTAGATAAACGTCCTAAGGCCGAGAGGAAGATACGTTACTTTGGCACAGCCGTGCGTGGACTAAGCTATTCTCTGTCTCTTTCTTGCCATCGTAGTTTGACATAATATGTGACAGTGACAGTAATATTGCTTAGCTGATCACTTATTAAGCAGCGATTTATATTTATGTAAAAGCGGTTAACGAAAGAAGGTAAGTACTTCTAGAGAGGTAAAAGTTTAATAGTTCATTGAGTTTATTGAAATTAATCTAAAATGGTTTTGTTTCTTTAAAGGTTCCGTCACAAGGAAGCGATAACGCTGTACAACTGTACTAAAATTGAGGTTTTTATTTTCTTGTATGACAATCCCGCCACACTATTCCCAACTACTGCAACTCCTGAAAGCCAGAATCAACAGTTGAGTCTGCCATAAAAGTGCCAATGCGGTGAAGCTCGACGAGACCCGGAGAAACGATACAACTGTCTTGGATCCATCTGCTTGTATGGTTAAACTAACTCAAAATATTTTGAACTAGCTTTTGCTCGCGGCGTTGCCCGCGTGATTATTGAAATTATTTGCCCAATGTTATCCTTTTAGAGTTGGAATTTTCCAAAAATCCTTTCCTAATGGATATTTACTAGTCACGAAGAAAACTCCATTCAATTCTAATGTCTTTAGAGCCTGCGGCTTGGGCTGTGCGATGATACATTAACAGTCAATTAGTATACCATTATATATAATTAAATTATGTATGCAAGATAATGAAGATGAGTTCTCCTACAGGCCATTTATACTATTTTAGTACCACCACTGTTTGCTATATAATATATAGGTT
The DNA here is from genome assembly GCA_033675125.1 of Athetis lepigone. Classification (NCBI taxonomy): domain Eukaryota; kingdom Metazoa; phylum Arthropoda; class Insecta; order Lepidoptera; family Noctuidae; genus Athetis; species Athetis lepigone. The sequence goes on along the minus strand of CM066235.1, from coordinate 7,476,761 downwards.
CTATTACAAATATGACCTGAAACGATTTTCATATAAAACAGTAAACAGAGCGCGTAATTACTTGCTACTCATATTAGCAATAGGACAATCATAAACCTAGTAACATATTTCATTTGAAAACATTGTGTTCGAGGTCGGTACGGTACTAATGTTGCATTTTTAAGCCTACCTACATTATAAGCCTACATTATAAGCCCTTAGTATGGCGATTACGTCCACACTGAAGTCAAATATAAGTGGGTTTCGACAAAATTCTTCGATTTTATATCGAAATGCGAAAGTAACTCTGTCTTTCTGTCTGTCTCGCTTTCACGCCAAAACTACCGAAGCGATTTAAACCTTCGAACACACGTGATTCGAGATACAATAGAAAGGCAATAGCAGGCCGACAGCCGGCTGTCGCTTGGTCGTTGAAAGGTTAAATGGAATTTGGTACAGAGATAGTCTATAGCATAGTTTCTCAACCTTATTTTGCTTACCATCCACTTTGAGAATATGTTTCTTTCTAGTTCCCCCCATTTTCTTTTTTTGCCTTTTTAGACTATATTTTTTCATCTTCCCACGTCCCCTTCGCGCCATCTCAATGCCCCCTAATTTTCTCTGGGTCTTCTACTGCCCCCCGAAAGTCTCAAACGCCCACAAGGGGGCGTTATCGCCCAGGTTGAGAACCTATGGTCTATAGCTTCAAGCCTGAGACCTTTTTCAGGCTATAGACTAAAAAACTATCCTATGTCCTTACATAGGATAGTTTTTCCCCGAAAATTCCACGGAAACGGGAACGCGGGCAAAAGCGGGCAACAGCTAGTTTATTATAAAGCTTGATGCTAAGTAAAATTAGTACCATGGGTAGATTTTTTTCCAATATTACTTACCATATTTAATTTAACAAGATGAAAAAACACAGTAAATTAACCTACAATAGCCTAGTAAATTAGCAAATGAAAATAACAGGTTTTTGTTTTAAGTAATTAAGTAAATATGAACAAAAAATATTTTAGACTAATTATTTAGCTTTAATAAAAATGATAAATGTCGTAAATTTATCACACGTTTTTGTTTAAAATATTTACAAGGTTGTGGTATGCTCGAGAAACATCAACATTATAATTAATTGACTGTCCCCCGCGGTTTCACCCACATCCTTGATTACTACTCCGCTCCTGTAAATCGTAGCGCGATGTTATACAGCTTTTCTCGATAAAAGGGCTTAACAATACAAAAATATTTTATCAACTTAAACTATTAGATGATTGGTGCGTTCAACCAAACAAACTCTTCAGGTTTAATATATTTTAAAATTTATTTTGCAGACTCATGCGTGTAACACAAACTTCTTCTTGTAGTGAATCTTCACTACTAGAGGTTGGCTGTCAGCCCTGCATATCTCTCCTTCTTCTTCTTCGACTTTGACTATACCCGTCCATTGTCTTCCGCTTTCAGACACGTCTTTTCCCAGCAATCTTTCCCATCATGAGACGATGATAGCGCTCGTGTCTTACCTTACTTCTCTTCATTTTTATCATGAGATCTCGGGATTTTTTGTCACGCCTTAAAATTTCTTTATTCGTCACTCTTCCAACCCAGCTTAATCAAAGCATACGATACGATAGGCCTCTAATTTTTGGCGTATTTGCTCCTTAATTGTTCACGCCTCACAACCATAAAAAACTATTGGCCAGATGTAACATTGAAGTATCCATACTCTGAGATTGATGTCGAGTTTTTTGTGACATATAAAATGTGTATATATAATATATAAACACATTAAAATGTGTATATATAATATATATACACATTACATTTTTGTTCTGTGTCTGGGTGTGATTTATCTATATTATGTATGTATTTAAAAATATATAAGTATGTTTATCAGTTGTCTGGTTACCATAGTACAAGCTCTGCTTAGTTTGGGATCAGATGACCGTGTGTGAGTTGTCCGAGGATATTATTATTATTATATTATTATTATAATACGATATTTTTTCCTTTTTGATTTTGTTAAATGACGCAAGAGCTACCTTAATCCGGGTCTTGATCTCACTGTCTGATTCCCATGTTTATTTTACCCATGTGCCTGTATTTCTGTTGTTTTCCTTGGCTCTTTCCAGAGCTATACCATCAACTTTTATTCAAGTGTTAAGATACTTATTTTTAAAGTAAAACGTTCTCTTTGTACTTTTCAAAGTTATCTTGGTCATCACTGACATCCCGTGCCTCGGAAAGCACGTAAAGCCGTTGGTCCCGGTTGTCATACATAGAACTTTGACAGTCGTTACGGGTAGTCAGAAGCCAGAAAGTCTGACAAGTCTAACTAAGACGTACCGTGTCGCCCAGTTACTGGGTTGTGGAGGTCTGATAGGCAGTCGCTTCACGTAAAACATTGGTATCTAGCTGAATTCGGTTAGACTGGAAGCCAACCCCAACAAAGTTGGAAAAATGCTAGGGAGATAATGAAGTTAAGATTCTGATCTCGCCATATCACCATATATTTAGTTTTCTGTATGTTCACGGCAATACCAGATTTTAAACTACTTTCATTTACGGCATTCACTATATTTTGCGAATCTTCAAGTTTGGAAGCAAGAAGAGCGGTGTCTTCGGCATATCTATGATTATTTATGACTTGGCCATTGATTACTACATCCAAATCTCGATGCTATGTATATATAATAGCTTCTTTCTGAATACACGTTAAATAAAGGAGGATAGAAATTCAAGAAGCAAACACGAAGAATGCAACCAAGATTTTGTAAAACTCAATATTTTGAAAAGAGTGTCCATGGAGTTTCTTGCTTGTTTTTCTCTATAAAGGTCAACCTTTTGGAACAAGCAACTAGCTTCAACTTTCTTTCTGACTAACCGACCAACTCTTGACAATTTATAAGTGCCTGTAAATGGTCTAAGTGAAATAAACTTTGATTTTGATAAAATGCAACCCTGTCTCACACCCCGACATATTGCCACTTCTTCAGTTTCATCACCCTCAACCTTCACTGTTCTTTTCTAACAATAAAATTGATTAGACTAACAAGATCACTTAAAACAATCGAAATTGTGTGTTGTGTTTAAAAGGAAAAAATCAATTTAATTTTCATTTTACAACTATGGGTATCTATCTACTATCTATTCAATAGTTTTTACGACTCATCTGACCCACCGAAGCAATTATTGTTATTAAAGTTACATTAAATTGCCAATTTCCCTTGAGTATTTCTATTATAATAAAAATAAATTAGTGTACGTACTTTATAAGAAATCAACTTTGTTTGTTTGGTTGAACGCGTAGCCTTTCTCGATAAATAGGCTATCCGACCCAGATTAGCTTGTAATGTTAACTACATTACACTACGACGAATAGAAGCGAAGCATCAACAAAAATAAAATCACAGCTAAGGCTTAACATGTAAACGAATAATACACACCCAGGTAACTTACTTTACCGAACCCTAAAACGCGTGTGTCCCGACACGGCCTTGACCGTTTTTTTAATCACCTATTGTTTTTATTAAGCCACAAATGACTGACCTTGAACTTAGAACCGGAACCGTTCAGGTTTCAAAAGATTTTCACTCAATTGAATAACTGAATATTTCCAACTAATTGATTTGTTACGTGATATGTATACGCATAGGTATGCGTAAGTATATTACACCATATCTTTGTCAATTGTGAAACGATTAATACAATTTCTTTTTCTAAGTAGTAATAATTAGTCAAAACCAAAAAATAGATCTTTATCGTTTTTCAGAAAATTTAGTAGGTAGGGACTGTTGAAAGCGTGGTGTTGTTATAATACCGGAAGTTTAATAAAACTATGGCGAGCGATGGGTAGCTCGCCGCCCGGCTAGGACCAGGACCGCGTAGACGGCGCGTTAGTGTTTCACGCGCGCCTCAAAGAGAAGGAGTCAGCACAGGAAGGGGCCCAACAGGGCCAACGCCTGCCGGGGTTGCGGAATGTTTATAATAGTTACCGTGACCCTGGAACATAAAGGGCAATCGAAGGAACATGAGTGGGTTTTAGTCAGTAAGAGTCTGACACGCCCTCCCGCCGCACCCAGGACGGGAGCAGTCATTGGATGATTTCCCACTCACCAAAAAAAAAAGTTTAATAAAACTTCTTCTATATGTTTATAGCTATTTTAAAGGTTTTTTGTTTAATATTTGAAACGACCGCTTGCAGCCTGACGGGCTGCCAACTCTACACAGCACTTAAACATCAGGAACCCTGTTCGAAAGTTAAATTAAGCATAAAAAAATATCAAACTGGGGAGACAAGTCAGTGATTTGTAGTCGGCATGACTGCATGCAACGACTACCATTGAAGTAGGCGTGATCTTGAGAATAGCCGAGAATCGTGAAGAATGGCGTCCGTTTGGAGAGACCGTGGGTAGTTTCCCTCTTTTACTACCTCAACGACAGGGAAAATATTCAAGGGATCACCCTGAACAACTCCATCTAATTTCCGCCACAGTTTTGTTCGGACGCGGAAGCCAGACATCCAACAAAATAAATAGGATCACAATACCACACCATTGCTAATCGCTGTTCCGGACATCGCGGCGTATCACCGCGACTGTTATACCTAGAATGTGGTGAAAATATGCTGTGTCATTTCTATGTTTTCAATTGATTTTTCAATATGCACGTTTAATGAAAATTTCATGGGTTTAAGTTCAATGATTTGCCTCCTTTTTATTATGGATTTGGGAAATATTTGTATTAGAATTTTGAACTCAACTATTGTGAAATTTTTGTGACATGTAGCTGCCGCCCGTTATATTTTGAATGGATTGTTTGTGTTTGGTTGATTCCCCCGGACGGTGGCATGCCCGATGGATGCCAACCGTGCAGTTTTTCACAATATATTTACGGTGGTAGTTAGTTATCATATCTCAGTCCATTATCGGACAGAATAATTGACTTATTTAGTATTCGTAGAAAACCTAAAGTTTCCCTAAAGAGGTGACTGAAGCGCAGTCAGGATACCAACGCCATGAGATATAGGGACAGATAAAAGCTCCTGTGATTCTCCCTGATCTACTATACCACCCAGTCGTCACTTCTCGTCCCGGTTTTCTCCTGTTCTCGTTCGTTAAGAGAGTGGGATGAGCACTTGTCCTCTAAAACTACGTCTCGGTTTCTTGGAAGTAAAGAAAAGCGACTGGAACAAAAGGCTAAGAGTAAAGCTAACAGTAAGTCTGAAAAAATACGACGCGAGATCGTTTTCAGTTACTGTTCTCCCGAATCTGCCGACATCTCGTATAGTAAAGGCTAAAGGGCCGTCTTATATTGCCCAATGTAATCAGATATCATCATACCATGACGTCAAAAATAATAAAAACAATGGCAGGACAGTTATACTGTTTAGCCCAATGACATAAACATCTTCCACCTTATTACAAAACAAGGTTTTTCTCTAAACCAGGTTTAAACCATTGAGCTAGGTTTTGTGTTTCGAATCTTGATTGTATCAGAATAAGATTCAATTTACAAAACCTGGCTCAATGGTTTAAACCTGGTTTAAGGAAAAACCTTGTTTTGTAATAAGGCGGCTTAGGTTTAGCCAAAGCTTTTGCTTAGCAACGTCTATTTAACTCGCCTTTATTATCATCTCATGAAGAGATATCCTGTTAATTATTGTCAATCTACATGCGAAGAAACAGCTAATATATACGTTACAATAATTTGCTTAGAATGAAGAACTTCATACGAAGAAATAGGTAATTATGTATGTAAATTATTTAATTTATGTACCTGTATACATAACGTAACCTTGAACCTCTGATGCAAATACATAACTGTTCAGTTTAGTTTGCAAAACGAAGTGACTAAGCTTACAAAGAAAGCTTTGTAAATATAATGTCGATATGCATTTTAATTTTTATTATTATTTGTTTAAGAAATTACCATCGGTCATCGACTCAACATTTTGAATGTTAAATTAAATAAACAATAAAATAAAAGACAGTTAATAATATACTGATTACTTTAATTAAAAAAACTGAAGCATAAAAATAAACTTTGACTGACTGTTGATATATAACGCGCAGCCCAAACCGCAAATCCTAGAGTCTCTAGGATCTGCACAACACCTCCAAGTATCATGTCTCTAGGCTAAAGACATGATACTTGGAGGTGTTGCAAATGTTTATTATAGTTACCGTGACCCCGGAACATAAAGGGCAACCGAAGGAACATGAGTGGGTTTTAGTCAGTAAAAGGCTCCCGCCGCACCCAGGACGGGAGCAGTCATTTGATGATTTCCAACTCCCCAAAAAAAAAAGATACTTGGAGGGTGCTTTGTGAACAGTAAGTATACATTAAGAAAGGATTATTTAAAATTTCATCCTTAAAGTGGTAAAAAAGGGGAATTAAAGTTTCGACATCCACGCGGGCGAAGCCCCGGGCGAAAGCTAGTCCGAATTATAAAGAAGATAGATTTTCTACCCAAAATATGGAAATACAACCTTCTTTAGCCGTTCGAGAAGCCTTAGTAATTTGAATGTTAATGTATCGAAGTTACGGTAACAATATTATTCGGAGCAAAAGAATTCCTGCCGCGAGCCGTAACGGTACCGTCTTGTGGGACACGGCGATTAAAATAAAACATTTTATACTTTAATGTCATTGTCTCGGAGAAAGCCAATATTTCTCTTCTGAAGTATTGAGATTGGACCTTTAGTAACATAAAAAATTAAATATTTTATCATTCCTGATTAAAATTACTATTATCTTTTGATAATGAATCATTTACTTTTTACTGTATCAAATTAAGATGCTCTAATAGTCTTGCTTTATATTATTTATAAGTATGTTTCTGTGATGCTGCTAATCTTGAATATCTGTATAAATTTATAGCATAGTGGAGTATTTAGCTTGCCCGAATGGACAAGCTAAACTATTGTCACTTGTTATAAAATCGACGATTCCAATTTTGTCGTAATTTCTAGTTGTACAGTAATAATAATAATAATAAAACCTTTATTTTCAGGCAACTGAGGTGATAATGTGTAGTGCAATGTAATAAAGTGATAGAGGGTCAAAAAATTCTTCACAAACTTCACACACAGACCCGCACCAACGTCGCATGGATATCACAATTTATTTGAAATTTTAGCTTTTCTCATGGATCTGGATCTAACATACATTTCTTCCTCCCGAATCACTCTGACTATTGGTGATAACCGCATGAAAATTTATTTTTCACTTAATTCTCCGAGATATTGTTTCAAAAACCAACCAGCTACTTTATGATTATCTGTAACCAGTAGCTGATTACGGAAGCAGTAGGACTAATAACCTAATCCACGAAAAAATTAAGTAAAGTAAATAAAAAAATCTTAATATTACAACTAACGACCCATCTAAACAGTCTAATTCATTCACAGCCGCGTACGAAGACGAATTACCTGACGTTATGACACGTAACGAATATATTCATTTGTAATTCAAATTGCACGGAAGTTTCAACAAAAACTACGATAAAAATATATTTTGCTAGGTTTACCATAATTTGTGTTATAATTACCTGCAAAGAACCTTTTTTTTTGGTGAGTGGGAAATCATTAGTAGGACTTTTACTGACTAAAACCAACCCATGCTCCTTCAGTTGCCCTTCATATTCCGGGCCCGCGGTGACTCTTTTAAACAATTCTGCAATACTGGCACACATTGGCCCTAGAGGGCCCCGTCAAGTGCTGACAGCTCTTTGAGGCCCGCGTGGAGCAAAACGACCCGGGCCTAGCCCCGGTCGGCCGGCGACCTGCCGATCGCTCGCCGTTTGCAGGCCTTCACCACGGTGGCCTGTGGTCGACTTGCGACTCTCGACACCTGAGTCTCCCGGGGGACGGATTTATACTGTGAGAGGCCCTTTATAAATGTACTCTCATTTAGCTTCTTTTTTATCTACACTAAGCGTCTCAAATAAGAGGTCAAAATGTTAAAGGAGCTTAAATGCACTGCGCTGCCCATAGCCAACCAAACTGCTGGCTTGGCTTATAAGCAAGCCTCGTCTTCGAGGCTTCTGTAGCTGGTAACAACTCATGACCCAAATGTCACTTCTGTTCGCGGCATCCCACCGTCTATACTTCGATGGTTACAAACTACTTTACTATTCTGTATGACTTTCGTGGGCTCTAGCTAAAACCAGCGTCAGATTTTACAGCTTGCTGAACACAGGCTCTTTTAGCATTGTAATTATAGTTATCTGTGTTTTAGTTTTATTTTTCATTATATGGCTATAATGGAAATAAACGCATTTTTTTGAAGTGAAAACTTCTTTAGCGGCGTTGAGCACTTTTTCTGTAATGGGTATAAAATCTTAAACTCGCGTCAGGACACGTGACCTGATCGAAAAAGCGTAGGACGGATGGATAGTAGACAGCTATAATCAAGTTTTCACTTCTGCCGGCACTCCCGGAGTGCAACCTGTCTTTTTTTTCTTGTTTCTCTTTTTTCTTCTTCCTTCGTGATACTACTTTATTTTTTCCACAAAATAAGCTATTCATCAAGCACCGATCACCAATTCAACTTTTTAAGTTAAAAAATGGACTTAAGCTTTTCAAAGATTTACAACATTTCTAAGTTCCATACTGGTGCCGATTCTCTTATTCACAAACTAACGTAAATTTAAGTTAAGTGTATCTTTCTTTTCCATTTAATTAAAATTAAAAAAAGGACAGAAGATAAAATATTAGTAAAGTCCTATCAAATTTAGACATGGCGTCTAATAGGTACGTCAATTTTCTTCAGGCGCTGTTTGATTTGACAGGATTAAACTAAAATGTGTCTTCTGTCCTTTTCTTTAATGGAAAGAGAAAGATGCATTTATCTTAAATTTAGTTAAGGTTGTGAACAAGAGAATCAGCACCATTGTAAGTCTTTTCAATCAATAAGGTAGAAGAATTATTGGTTTAACAATCATCAATTCTGGTCTTCCAAATGGTTACCCTACTCACTTCTAATGCATGTTGCACTTGATTTATAAGTTTTGCACACATTCCAGTACCTACAACTACTCGTAAGTAGAACTCATTATCTCAAATCTTGAAAACGTCAAAACAAACATTATCAAAACCACATCTTCCAAAACAATTCGATGGTAAAGGTTTATTAGATGAATGACTCAGTCTCTGTGTCGATGTCAAGCGGAATGACTTTTATCTATAGTATACTGATATTATACGTGTAAAGAGGAAAGGTTTGTATAAACACAAAAACTACTGAACTGTTTTAAAAAAATATTTTTTTATTAGAAAGCTACATTATCCTTGAGTAACATAGGCTATATAATATCACGCTATGTCCCACGGGAGCGAAGCAGTACCCGAAAAACCTAACGTAACGCAGGTGAAACCGAGAAGAACGGTTAGTGGAATATCTATTACTAAACTACAAAGGTAATAGTGGTTTGGTAGTGATATTTCTTCGTTACGAGTTTATTGTACGTAATTTTATTTTATGACAATCTTTATACAGTAATAACTTGTCATCTAATGTTTGTTGTTAAACACTCAGTACTCTATACAAAAAACTAAGACATACTATCGAACTACTACTTCTCTGGTAGTCTGCTACTGGTAGCAGAGTAGCAGCAGTAGTATTTGCGTGATGTTTCTTTGCTTCAATTATTGTATTTTACTTACGGATGATCTTTCTCATACAATAATAACTTGTACTCATCGAATAATATGTCATTCAATACTCATTACTCTACGTAGGCCAGAAACCTAAGAAATACTGCCAAACTACTATTAACTAATCCTACCCTGGTAATCTGCTACCGGAGTAGCAGTAGATAATACTAGTAGTAGTCCGGTAGTATTTGCGCGGTATTTCTTCCTTTACAATCTAACATTACGTACGAATGATTTTACGATAATCTGCCTCATACAATAATAACTTGTGATCTAATATTAAATCAATAAACACTCGGTACTCAGGACAAAAACCTGGGAAACCACACGTTTTCTCTTTCGTCGGAATTACCGACACGAGCGTGACACACGTACCAACATCAATCATGGGGAAAAAACTGTAATATCATCGTGATCACAGAGATGAGTAGCTTTAAGTGTCTTACGTAGATCCTTATCAATCATTGAAGTGAACCAGTCGTTGAAGATGCGTCTTTTTTTTTTAAAGTGTTCGTGGAGTTTATTGCCTGTTCTTCTCCATAGAGATCTACGTTTTGGAACAGGCAATTAGCATCACTTTTTTGACTGACCGACCGACTCTTTGACAATTCATAAGTGCCTATAAATGGTCTAAGTGAAATAAATGCCTTAAATTTTTAAGTTTGATTTATGAGGTTGGTTGTGCGAAATCAAACTTCTGCAATTTGTTTCTTAAAATCTACATAATATATAAAATAGGAAACTAGCTGCCGATTGACTGACTGTTGATATATTAAAGCACGGCCCAAACCGCTGCTCCGAGAGACGTAAGGCTTGGAGGGTATGTTCTTTGTGAAGTATCCCACTAAGAAAGAATTTTTGTAAATTTCAACTCTAAGAGGGTAAAATAGGGAAGTATCGACATTCACACTGCTATAGTTTTTCATAAAATAAAGTTCTCCATCGAGCCTGTCTTGCCTGTCATTCAAGCAGTTTTTTTTTATTACGCTATTAAGCAGACCGCACATCAGGCATACATTTACATCTCTAATAACGCGACACATTTATCGTCACCGCAAATTTGTCCGCGGGCCCATATACTAGGGACACATTTGTTGCGGGCGTATCAATACATTTGAGGCAAACAATTGCGGCGCAACAATTGTGGCAAAGTAAATGTGCGTGATGCACCGGTGTGTAGTCTATTTAAGGATATTATATGGGGAAGGCTTAGGTAATAAGGTTTGTTCTCACTAGTTCGATTTGTTAGTTCGATCGTCGAACTAGTGAGAATTATTTTTCTCATTTGTTTGACCGTTGAACTAGTCAGAATTATTTTTATCATTTGTCCGACCGTCGAACTAGAATATTCAAATGAGAATCTACTAATACTTAATTATGTAATACAAATCACAATTACGGGGGTGTAATATTTAACTTTTCACAAAAAAGAAATATTCAACTACTATTAAGCTTAGTACTTATAATAGTATTATAATATTTTCGGCCGACTACAAAAAAAAAACAACAGTATTTAACCTAGTACCATTTGTTCGCTAAAAGACTTACAATGTAATAATTAGGTTAAAAAGTAGTTTAAACCTGTATTAGCAATAAAAATATATATTTTTGGCAACATTTTATTCCTCTTTGATTATACCGTTGTAAGTACAATCGGTTACGCCATCTGTGTTCAGCTACGAAAGTGAAATCAACCTGTTTTCATTCTGGAACATGTCTGAGTAACTTTTTCTTTGGTCCTTTGCATCAGTTAACTAGTTGTCCCCCGCGGTTACACGAGTATCTTTAGTTCAATAATATTTGTCATTATGCGGCAAAGAATCGAATCCGAATAGTGATTTCAAAGAGCTGCACCTTTAAACAAACTACATAAATTTTATTCTTCTTTAATTATCAGCCGATAGTTGTCGCATGCACGTTTGGTAGGTCCGTTAATAAATCGAATTTAAAAAAGTTTATCTTCAAAAGTTTTTCTATCATCTATCATGATTATGTAATGTAATGCGAGATAATTATCAGTCACCACACAAGTATTTGATGCATTGTGTACTACACAAATGTGCATTATTTTTCCTCTGCCTAATGCTAAGTGAATCACAAAGCACTCAATGTGATTGTAATCATATATACCTAATCAATAATTCATACAAAAAGTTAATTACTAATCGCTGATCTGAAGTGACATCTGAATGGGGGTTTAGAATGCAGCTTTAAGTGCATCGCTAAGAACGCAGGCAATTCGCCAACAAAGGCAGAAGCCGATTTGTGGTTTACCCAGGACCAACATGACGCCATGTTGAGGTAAATCTTTTACCAACCTTTGTTTTCTTTTAGTATTTGTTAGGCCGAGATTGCTTAAAACGTACTTTACGGCCACCGTAGGCGTGGGACCGCGCACGGCGAGCGATGGGTAGCTAGCCGCCCGCTGACCCGCACCAGGCCCGTGTCGCGGCGCGTTTTTTTACACGCGCGCCTCAAAGGGCAGTCAA